>JANHFM010010593.1:179275-196488 GCA_032468115.1 Grayia smithii | reverse complement strand
TAACTCTGGAAAGAATGGGATAGCATAGGACAGGCTTCTGTGGGGCAAGCCTCATGGAGAGAAGGGGCTAGAAAGCCCGAGGGAGAGAAGGGGATAGGATAGGAGACATTTCTGTGGGGAAAGGCTGAGGGAGAGTAGGGGAGAGGCTTCTATGGGACCAGCCTGAGGGAGAGAAGGGGATAGAGAGGAGAGGCTTCTGTGGGGCAAGCCTGAGGGAGAGAAAGGGAGAGGATCGTAATTACTCAAGCGCAAGCACATAGTTTTGTAGTGAAGCACGGGCGTCCAGCTAGTATAGTATAATTTAAGATTCCGAGACATTTTGAAACAGAATGGGTTTAGGAGACAACAGATTAATAATTTTAAATTAAATCAATTTTTAGGGAACTTCATTGCTGACTTGAAGGTTGCTATTTTTCATCAAGAAAACTTTAGGCAGAAAGCCTAGCCTGAAAGAACTAAATGAGATGTCTAATTCTGCCCTTTTAAACTAAATTAGAGATTGTGGTTTCCTTTACAGGTGTTAATTAACATAGCAATCATAAACTAGTTGTATTATAACTAACTTGGAATGGTTATTCAGATTATTTTCTTTATATTCAAAAGGGTTTTGCTTCACAAAGCAATCTAATCATACTCCAGGTTCCCTGCTAAAAATGCCAAATCCATTCAGACCACCATTTCAAGAGTCTCCTCATATTGATTGACTATGCACTGAAGTCATGTCAGCTCATATTGCCTCCACAGTGACAGGTGCTGCACAAATGTTATGGGATGGAGAAGCAGATCAGTCTAATAAGCCCTCCGGCATATAAATATATCCATTCTTATCTACTAATGCTTGATTTTGAGCCAGTGTTTGATTATTTCATTAAAAACAAGGTGGGTTGTAATTTGTTGTTATTTGTTTTGGGGCTGAATTTCTGAATATTCCCAAACATATCTTCTCAATAACTTAAACTTATGAGTTTCGTCAGCAAGGACATCATCACTTTGCATTTAAAAATAGAGGGAAACAAAGAGGATGTTCTGCAAAGAAAACTGAATTCTACCTTGTTAACTTCAGTCACAGCTTCAGAAAAAACAAGTTTGGCCATTGTGGGTAACTGTAATCCTCTCTTCAGTGCAGCTTAAGGTAACAAAGGGAAAAAAAGGAAAATACACAATAAACAGATGCAATATGGATGCTTCTTAGTAACACAAGCTCTGGATAATTTGAAGTGGCCTTTTGGTGGCTTCCTAGGAACAAATAATAATTATACAGCAGCATAGTGTAATTAAGACTACAACATGGAATGCCAAGTTCAAGGCAACTCTTAACCATCAGAATCAGTCATTTCCTCTCAGCTTAATGTACCTCACAGAGTGATTGTGGGGAAAACAAGAGAAGGAGCTGAGTTATACGATTGCACAAAATAAGGGTGAGATATAAATCTAACATCTGTATCTCTCCATAAGTTTCGGGAAAAAAGGTTGGATATAAATCTAACAAATAAGTAAATGTAGATTCTGATCATACTGACATTTATTGCTTACATATCACACTATATTTATTATTCTCAAGACTTAATTGCATGTTGTTTTATTGCTGAAGTTTCTGTTTATTTTTAAACATGATTTTAGGTTCAGTTACCTTTGGTTCTTGTTCTTAAGGAGTAACAAAATCTCAGTTGATGGCTGTTTCTGCTATTTATAACATTCCTTTCTATAAGATCTAGGATTTTGGTAATCCTTGGGAAATATTTGTTCACTTAAATGATGACCCAAGAACCATAACTTGTGAAGAAAGTTTTCATAATTCTTACCAGTGATTGGTGGAATTACTGTATTTTGTAAGGAGTAAGATAAGAAGTTCTTCAAACGTTGGACCTATATAATAGAAAGCTATATTTAACACTACTCCCAGAAAATAGATACTTATTTAGGCAAAGTCTGACCTTGATTAGTTTGCTTCATTTCAATTCTCCTCTGAGTTGACTCTATTTTAACATTTTGTCTAGTCGTGTCTCAACCAGCATTATTTTACAAATACTCAAGATTCTCAATTCTGACTATCTTCCATCTGATGAATTTACTTCCACAAGAGTATATACTGCCCATTGACCAGAAAATCAATCAGTCACCCCACTTGATTAATATAAAATCAGGGGTGGGCTGCTGGGAGTTCACAAGGGTTCGGGAGAACCTCTAGCTAAGATTCTGTGCAGTTTGGAGAATCCCCAAATCCCACTCCTGGCTGGCCCTGCCCACTCCGCCCCTCCCAGGAATCCCCATGCAGCCCGTTTTGGATGCAGGTAAGTGCAGGGTGTGCACAGAGGCTCGGGGAGGACAAAAACAGGTCTACCAGAAGTTCAGGGAGGCCAGAAACAGGCCCGGTTTCAGCCTCCAGAGGGCCTCTGGAGCCTGGGGAGGCCGTTTTCACATTCCTGGAGACTCAAGGAAAGCCTCTGGAGCCTGGGGAGGGCAAAAATACCTCCCTGCTGTGGTTCAGGAGGAGGCCGACTAGGCCATGCCCACCATGGCCATGCCTACACAGCAACCAGGCAGAGAACCCCTTGCTAAAATTTTTGAAGCTCACCTCTGTATAAAATCTCACCCTCTCTTCTTGTCCCTAGTCTTGTCCCTGGTAATTCCTCTTGCTCCTAGTATTTATCCAGATTCAGTCTGGAAATAAGGGAGAATTTTCTGGCAATTTGAACAATTAATCAGTGGAACAGCTTGCCTCCTGGAGTTGTGGCTGCTCCATTCCTGGAATTTTCACAAAAAGATTGGACAATCATTTGTCCTGGATAGTACAAAGACTCCTTCCTTGGGCAGACAGCTGAATTAGAAGACTAGAATGGACTCCAAGCCCTATGATTCTATAGCTATTTAGTTATGAATTGCTGTGGGGTCAAGAGCAAATATATTGAGTTGTATAACAGGTATACAAATAGGTAAAAAATCTGAGTATAAGAATTTGTTTTTACGATTGTCCTCTTTTCTACTCTTATCCTTTATTCTACTTTGAATTTCTTTTCAATAAACCTGTGTTTAAATTATAGATTTAGAGTAATGAAGTGGGGTGAATTTCTTTTCTCTTTAAATGATCACTCTCTATATGTTTTGATTGCTTGGAAATGTTGTATAGTTGTGTCTGTATAGCTAAGAGGACATAAGTGGAAATAGGTCAGATTGCCCCTTCATTCACACAGTCTAGGAGAAACTCTAACTTCTGTTTTTAATTGCTGGGTCAAGCTCAGAATTAAAACTTATTGCCTTATATTTTCACAACTCATTGCTTTGTATTTTCACAATAAGAAGTATTCTAATACATGTTTCTATTATTATTATTGTCATTTTTCACTTACCTGGAAAGAGCCAATGCTTGAATAAGTCAGAGACAGATGTAATCTAAAACAAAACATATGAATGTGATAATTTGGCATTTGTAAGTCTTAACATTTTAGTGTGAATTGGTACATCTGGAAGGGGGGACCCATTCTAATGCAGAAATCCAAATTAAAATGAGCTCACTAGCAAACATCTACCCAGGTTTTGCTTGAACATATCTGGTGAAGAGAAGCCTACAACCTCCCTAGATAAATCACAGCTGGGAGAGTAATCAACTTCCTTTATCACAAGATGTAGCAATGCTACTAGTGTGCAGTAAGATAGTATTCATGATGCTATTGATTATCTTCAGCACTAGGACTAATGTATCACTAAATAAGAGATATTTCAGAAAGTGGGTTGGAAGGTCTTCTTAAGTGCATGTCCTACTTGTGCTTATCAAGATCCACCTGATCGCTATACCTGATGATATACAATCTGATCCTATTGTACTCAGCACAGCACATAGGGAGATTTGCCTTTACATGGAAAATTTCATTATGGCAAAGAATACTTAAGGAGCAGTCCTGTAATGTATGAGTATTTACCAATAGACAACTAGAGCACAGGGAACAGAGAGGGAAATATGAACAAGAAAAAAAGTTACAGTATTGAAAGAAAAGGCAGAGTGTCAGTAATTCAGCAATGCATTGATGAAGGTTGTTCTAGCTATTTATGGACGGGTTGGAAAAAGTTATTAAAATGTCCTTGAAAAAGAATTTATTTGGTATAATAAACTTATCTCTGTGCTGTTTTTTTTTTTGGTGTGTGTGTGATTAATATTTTGCTTTTCAACCCATTCATTCTTTCCATGAAAATCAATGCCAGACTTTCCTCTTTTAGCATCTAGTCCATTAGTATTATTTCATAAAGCCTGTCTGCTGAAAAAATCAAATCTACCATGTTTCTTTTTACGTTGTGTAAATGACAACAATGACAATCCCCAAGTAAGAAATTTAGAAAGTAATTATTATTTAAATTGTAATCATGGACTGAGTTTCTTGATTACCTCTGGAACTGCAATAAGACAATTAGCTTTTGCTTAGCTATTACTGCGTTAGCTTTCAAACCTATAGACTACAAAGAGAAAAAAAAAGTATCAATAGATGGACAAAATAATATTTGTGTTTATTTGGGATAAAACTAGAGTGTTCTATTCATATATTCAAAATAGAAGTTCTTTTTTCTTGTTCCTGATCTTTTATTCAACAGGGGAGAAATTTTCATGGTCTACTTCACCAACATCTCCTTTCTCCAAATCGTTTCCAGTAGGTAACTTAAGTTCTTTGTAACCTGAGATGGTGCCTGAATATCTAAAGATAGTCATTTCTCAACGTTTTATTTTTTGTGTTCCACCCAATGGATTGTAAAGCTGGGGAACAGGCTGACCTATTTGCTGTTAATCTTATGTAAAAGCTCTAGGTGTTTCTTTAGATAAAGAGCAAAGTTAAATGATTAAAAATTTGAAAAATGGCATTTTAACCTCTCATTTGCTTAAGAGAATACTAGGTGGACAGAACATTTAAACAATTTGATTATGAGCAATTTCATTAATTTCATTTCTTAAACAGACTACAGTCTTCTTAGCACCAATTAAAATGTGAATGCCAACAATTTTTGAATAATTATGCATGGACATAATGGTGTGCATATTAAAAACCCTGTTAAGGAGGGAGTCATTTAATTCACCTACATGACAATCTCTTATATGGTTCAGTGAACCATAGCTAAGAGCAACACTGTCCTTACTAACAAATCAAGGACAAGGTAATAACAACAGAGAACACTCCATAGTTCCATTACAATTAAATCAAAGAGACAAGCTCATACACCTGTACTTTGCTTAAAAAGCAAGTATTGCTTCCTTTGTAAAAGAAAGTACTAAATAAGGAAGTCAAATAGTCAATCCTAAAACAGTGCCAACAGATTAGCATTATTAGATTGGGCCTTTTATAATATAAAGTTAGAAAACATCCTGGATGGGATTTCTAGGAGAGTATGGAGAACTGAAGGCATCTCAGTAAAATCAGAGCCAACAAATCTGATTGGCAAACACCAAGGCAGTGGTAAGTCTGGATATGGAGAAAACATTTTAAAACAAGGAAACAGCATAAAAACAAACATAAAAGCAGAATGTCATTAATGAGAAAAACTGATGGAAACCAAGAAAACAAGAGGTTTAATCACTTTTGCCAATGGCTCAGCATATTACATCAAATTATTACATAGCTGTGATTTTAATTGGCTGGCTCTTGATCATTTCTATAATAAGTGGCAGGGAAGAAATGAGTTTTATTCAACCAATTGCTTTTATATATTGTAATATTCTATAATTACTTACTGCATTCACGGCAAAGATGGGATTAATCATTGAGTTTGACAGAAGAGCAGATACTACTACAAAACAAGGAATCTCTATAGTGAAACTTTTATTTTGCAACCTTAAAACTGGAGCTGCAGTGACCATTAATTTCATTCTCACTGGATGTGATTTGGCATAATGCTGCATAACCTGCATAAAGAAATTATTATTTATTATTTATAATAATTATATATAATTTTAATTATTTGGCCCCAAATCTACATTGCTATGTATCTTTACTCAAAAACAACATGTGTATATGATTAATCCCATGTATGTTTACTTGGAAATATAATCCCACTCTCCAGTCAGATTTATGTTCTGATAAATTTGTTTAAAATTGTTAAGTGTGGTAATTTTAAAGCTGGAATTAGCAATATGAGGAGTAATAAAATTCTTACCTTTTTACATATTACTTACACATTATGTGCATATTGTCATTCAGAATTTAGAAAATTTCTATACCTCACATCTGCTCCTGTCATACTATGGTGAGAGTAACTAATTTATAGAGTAGCTACAAAACTGGAAAAACAAAGAATCAGATCTCATATTTGTTTGTATGGGTTGAGATTCTGATCCTAATGGAGCCGGATTAATATTTTTCTTTCATTATTCAGTCAAATCATTAATTTCCATGGAGGAGGAAATGGGCAAATAGAAATATGAATTTCCTGCTATCACAGATCCTTTGATCCTTTCTTGAACACATTTTCTGCATGCTGAAAGAGACAATCTTTCCTAAAATCACATTTTGTCTAAAGTAAATGCTGAAAATTTTGGAAATCAATCAATACTTATCCAACATTCATGCATATAAACCTACAATTGTTTAGATTTTTTAAATAGTTCGTGCTTACTTGAGGAATAACTCTGCTTAAGGTATCTGTGGTTAAATTAAAGTATGAGGAATGCTGCAAAATGAAAGAAATACAATATATGAGTTTCCTACTCATCTTTTAAATGAAGGACTACTTAATTCCCTTGATTATCATCATGGAGTATTTTGTGCATAGGAGCAGAAATTTTTATGTCTCTTTCCACATATTTTTCGAATTTATATCCTACCTTTCTTTTGGAAACTTAAGAAGTGAGTGCTTTCCACTCCTAACCCCTCCCCCAATAATCTTGTGAAATAGGCTAGGTCAAGAAAGAGGGGCTTAAGTCATCCAGTGAGCAGTGAGAATGATGCTTCTTTGTTGAAATGGAATGAGAGACTGTATGTATGGATGAGAAAGGTGCAAACCTAAATTTGTATTGTGTTGTGTTGCCCCTTTTATAAACGATATCTTGAACCTAGGGAGACCAAATAATGTATAAAAATTAGGATGAGACTGTTGCTTGTTAGTCATCTATTAACTTATTTGACATGAAAGTTATTCTGCTTGGTGTTAACAACATAACAGGGAATTGGAATACAGATTATTGCTTTCCTCATTGCTGCTGTTCACAGTCCTTCAAGTACTTGAATAAGGGGCTGCAAAAATCCAGATGACTGCTGTATAGCAAAAAAATGTAGTTGCTAAAAGTTGACACTGACATGGCACATAATCAATCAATTACCCAACAATGAAGATGTTCAAGTTTGAAAAACCCACCAAGATTTCTTTCTACAAATAAAAATATGAATATAAACAATATGGACACAAGTTTAAATTATAGATATTTGCAGCCTTTCTAATATCCAAAGCAGTTGCTTTGCTTGAGTTAGTGGTTACTTTGGCCTGACCCCATATATGAATACATGCATTTTTTCAAGATCACTTAGGACTTTTCATACGTTCATAAGCTCATTCACAAAATATGTAATACTACTAATAATGCTGTTGATACTATTGATAATTACGTACCTCTTCAGAAAAAGTTATCTTTGACACTCTATTAGTGTAATAAGTTAAGGTAATAGAGTTTAGCAAAGATTCAGAAATTCCACCAAACAGCATATAGTTGTTCTTTTCTGGAAGAGTGAAGGGAGCTGCCGCAAAGGGAGATTCTGTATGATTACTTGAAAAATAAACAGAAACCTGAAAAATATATATAACAGAAGTTTACTTATAGAACAAAACAGGTATTCCGTGATCACTTAATGGAGTATAAATCTTATTGATTTCAATGGGCTTCATTTAGAAGTATATCTCCTCTGAGAAAATGTCCATGACTGCTCATGCATTTCTTTACCAGTCTAGCTAAAGGTCTCCCATTAGTGAATGAGGTGATTTTCATTGAAAACTGCAGCTCCAAAGATCTAACTCCATTTATGCAGCTACATATTTTTATAATGAACTCACAGGGGCAAAAAGGATAGCTGTTTAAAAACTCTCTTATTGGCCTCCATTTTTGATATTTGAAAGAAATGCTCCCATTCACTTCATTGTATGTTTCCCACTTCATCTCATACAACTTTGGATCAGAAGTGCAGCACAGAGTTCAAGCTGATCTACAGTGTTTTGCCAGCATCTAGGACAGGGTCAAAACCTACAGCAGTAATTTAATTTAGAAATACAATATATGCATCAAATATTACACTTATTATTGATGGAAAATTGCTTATGTACTTTTTGCTGAAAGAAATGGCCTTGTGGTTTATGGATTTGATGCTTAGAAACGTAACATTGATAGAGGATATTTTGATATAACTCCAGAGGAGGGGTGTCAAACTTGATTTCCTTGAGGGCCACATCAAGATTGTGTTTGACCTTGGAGGGCTGGGGGGGGCATGGCCAGGGGGGCATGGCCAGCTCAATGTCAACTCATCAAGGCTTCGTTTTCGGCCACCATGGCCTCTTTGAGCAGCTTCCCCAGGCTCTGATTTTGCTGGCAGAGGGCTCCAGGAGGCCGTCACACCCCAAAACGGAGCCTGGACAGGCCGTACATGGCCTCCCCAAGCTCTATTTTCACTGGCAGAGGGTTTCAGGAGGACATCGCAGCTGAAAATGGAGCCCTGGAGGGCTGCGCGCAGCCGCCCTGAGCTCCATTTTTGCTGGCAGACACACTTCGGGCCGGTCCTTCACTTTTTACAGGGCAGGCCCTTGGGCCAAATCTATTTATTTTCTTTGTTTCTTTTCTAATATTTGTACAGTATTGTTTTTATCTTGTTAAAATTTTCAATAAAAATATATTAAAAAAGAAAGACAATATTTGCAAGTGCTGAATGAACAATTGCAATATCTTGTTTAGCTCTGAGTTTTGATTTATTTTACTTTTGACTTTCAGATTTTTCAAATTTGTTATTCCTATTCTGCACTTTCCCTATAATTACCATCATCCCTCATGCATGGCTGGGTGTTATGGAGTTTGTAATTACACAGACTAAAATGGTTGAGGAAGGCAGATTTAAGCCCAATTTTAGCTGCTTTTAGTTTTTGTTATTAATTTGTGTCCCATCCCAATGAAGGAGGTGCTTGTATTTATGGAAAAAAAATATAAGAATTAAACAAGAAAGCTAAAATAAAATAAATATAAATTAAATGAATGAATGAATGAATGAAATACAAGAACCAAATGTTTATCTGTATTTCCTAGAAATGGAGAAACATAGAATCAGAATCAGAGAATCTGACAGTTTTAACAATTTTATAATCTAATAATAACATAAAATTATATTTATAAGTTTAATAAATTTATGAAAAAAAATGTTTTAAGTTTTTGAAGATCACTAGATGATTGTTAAAGCAAAAATAGCCTATTAAGCTACAATTTCAGACAGTATAACAACCAACAGGATTACCTTAAAATCCAGATCAACATAGGATTTAAAGACTTCAGGAGATGTAATAAGTGAATACTTTACTTGGATAAAGGGATTAATCTGGAATACACCTGCAATGTTATTGAAAAATGGAAATTGAGGTCTCTCAAACTCTCTCTTCCTCACGATTTCAGATACTCAAGATCTCAGATACCCTTCCCTCCACACATCCTGTAAAGTAGGGTAGGGCTGTAAAGCAATGACCATTTCTCAATGTCATCCAGTAAACCTCACACATAGCAGGAATTTCAAGAATTTTCCTTTCTAAATCCAACAACCTTGCCATTAATCTTACCGATGACTAGCTAATCAAGTGAAGTGTTTTGAAATAACTAGTACACAAAACTTGAAACACATCAAAATGTTAGGAGCATGGCAAGTGACATATTGTGTTTGCTTGTGAGCAATGCCTATTGCCTATTAAGCACAGATAATATTGAAATTAACAGATCTCCTGATAACACTTGAACTTTAGTTTCAGAGGAAAAAAAGATTTTATTCTTTGTTTATCCTTCCTAGTCCATGTCCCGAAGATGAGCAGATTGGCCACATCCGTAAGAAATGAAAACTGCCTCGAAATACTTTGATAAAAGATGCAAGTTACTAGAAAGAAATTACAAGTTTCTGGCCTGTATTTGCCACTATTCTTGGTTAGTTAACTATGCCATAGTTGAAAACAGTGTGTCATTAATCCAGCCTACTTTTTGTAATAACCTAATCAAGATGCAGCTCCCCACAGAAAGAACAGCAATAATATAAATACATAAATAAAATAACCAACAGTATAAATGAAATAAATCAAACATCCCCATTTAAGAGAGGGAGAAATTCTCCATAAGAATTTCTGAGTTTAACACAAATTTAATATTGTACTTTCACTGCAACAAACCAAATTTAAATTCTGCATTTGGGGTTTCTTTACTCTAAAGTTAAGTGATAGGATTTCCTTATAGTGATAGTACTGGATGCTATAACAGCAGTTTGAAAACTACAGAAATGTAACAAGAAAGAGGGTGAACAAAGAAACCCTCATGTCATACAATAGAAAGAAATAGTCCCTCTGTTTGTTAATACTGAAATATATCCCCAGTCTTTCCAACAGTTGTTTTCATGAGGTCTTTCATGTACAAATAAAGAAAGGTAAGATAGAAAAATGAAACTGTTTTTGGAAAGGAAGCCCTCAACTGATAGAAACATATAATTAAAAAATCATGGAGTGTATGGATGAGATATATAATTCCACACTTTTGAAAAATTATCATTTTATATTGAGTACAGAAAGCTGTGCTGTTTAAGCATCCTTCCCTTAACTCAGTGTCAGTGTAAGTATCAATATAAATAGTATTTACCAATACAAATAATATCAGAATGGCTTTCATTTTCAACTTCACAATTCTTAGATTTTAAAGATTTTGCACATTGCTCAAATGTTGTTAGTTTACAGTACAGTAAGTCCATCAGCAAAATATAGATAGTTTCTCACAGACTCACCTTTTAGTCCTTTAAGTACTTCAGTTTCCTTTTGGATTCTTAATATAACATTTAGGCAGAGCTGTGAAAAAATATATATACATACATGGGATTTTTAATTTTTATCAAGCATAGGAAAGAATTGACTAAGAAAAAGAATATATTGCTCTTTGGAGGCAAATTTATAATTCACTCAAATTTCCCAAACTTACTTGGCTTTCCAATCTTGCACGTATAACCTTTTCCAAATGTTGAACAAAAGCATTATAAAACCACCTGGAGATTAAAAAAACACAGAACCTATGTTAATTCCTTCATAAGTTAATTTGTTAGATAATAGAAATATGCAGACATATGCAACAGTTGAATGCTCATTGAAAGTTAACTGGTATGAAGTTTAATAATTAATTAAAATACTACCTCATGGCAGGCTACTTTTGGGAGAACTTTTAAAATGATTGCATTCTCCATTTAGTTTCCACATATGAAACACAATATGGAAAACTGAGCTATTTATCTGAAGAAGACTGTAATGTTATAAATCCCATTTAATTTGTTGGGGCACAGTTCACAACAGACAAGACTGTGTGTAAATAACTGGATGTTTCTAATATATGGAAGCCTTTAATTTTTTAATTTACACATTACAGGTACATATCTCTATATATTTATTAAGGTGACCTGAGTGAAACTTGAGTTTATCAGACTTTGATGTTTATCAGGCTTTGGTAACAGACCAAATTCTGCTACAATTTATGCTATCTACATAATTTGCAACTTCATACAAATAACAAAATTCTGACAATCATGCACTGTTCAATATATCAAAAATTCATTAAAAACAGACCCCATTACTGTAGTTGCTTATAATTAAATATCATTATTTCTTGGATTTACCTTCCTTCACTATTAAGATGGACTTCAATATTACCAGTGCTCAATTGGCAATTTTGAACAGACACCAAAAAATCTCCTCTGTTATTTTGTGCCACAATCATATTTGTTGTAATAGACAGTTCTAAAATGGATATTTCAACTTCCCCCTGGTAGTCACTACACAGGGAAAAATAAGAAGACACAGCAATAGTTAAACTCAATATCTCATTCGGTTTAAAAAGTATTTTTGTGTTTCAGTTCTTTGTTTAATTTCTAATTTAAGTATTGTCTGGATGAAAGCAGCTAATCTAATGCTTAGCTTTAATTATTTTCAATTATCAGGTGACAATAAATAGCCTTAGATTTACAAAATTGCACTTACATCAGCCAGTTGTTCAAGGTCCAATGTGTAGTAACTGTTACAGAAATATTTTTAATTAATAGTCTAATACCATTCCCAGGTATCAGGACCACGGAAGAATTATATATTGAAATAGACATGATTTGAATCCTATAAAGAGAGAAGCTTGACATATCATATTGCAAGATAAAATGAAGCTAAATCTACATAATGTAAAACAGGGCATGTTAACTCAGAATAAAATTCTTTGACCTGGCTTGTGAAATTAAAAGAATAACTGTAAAATAAAATATGCATTTATAGAAAAAACAATAAACAGCAGCAGTTATACTGAAATAAACAAATACATTTTACATCAAGAAACTGAAGTATATTGTCACAAAATTCAGAAATTAAAGATAAGGCAACATAGATGGCACAGATAGACAAATACCTTGATACTGTGTAGTCAACTTTGCCAAAAAAGTATTTCTCAGTGCCGATCTCATCTGGAAAAATTCTTGTCCTTACTTCTTCTTCAAGGAGCTTCATTCCAATTTCTTTTGCTAAAAGGAATACATGGTATTCAGATCCATCTATTATGGATAGATGGTCTATTATTTACTTGAATTCATAAGCCACCAGTGGTGAAATCCTCCGTGGTTTGCCACTGGTTCGCTGCCCGCGCATGCACAGTGTGCACCAAATGTGCGCGTCACGTGGAAAAAGGACACTTAACAAGGTATGTAGAACAGCAAGGGGGAGAACAGCTGTGCCGCGCTATTTAAATTCACTAGAAAGCAGGAATTCCTGCTTTCGAATACAAATCGTTTGGCACAGCTGATCATCGGAAATACTGGTTCGGACCAACTAGTAGCTTTTATCACTACTGATTCAACTGAACTGATTCAACTGCAAACCGATAGGATTTCACCACTGTAAGCCACCCAATATTCTTCTGAACATGTTTGAAGATAGAAAATTAGGGGCAGATTTCTTAGTAATTACTCTAATTCTTCATATCCTGCTCCTTACTCACTTACCTTGAAATATTGTCAAGAAACCAGGTTATTCTGTCAACTGTGCAGAAAGGGGAAAAAATTTAATGAGGCCTCATATCGGGAATGCTTATTGTATTTCACTTTCAGACAGTTAGGATGGACTTGTGTAGATATGCAATCTAATTTCTACTTTACAGATACGAGATTCCTAACAAAGCATTTTAGATGTATGCCGCAGACTCAAATTACTTCAGTTCTCTGAGGTGACCATTGCAATTGCTAGGATGCTTTGAGGAAATTCATACTATTATATAAACAATTTGAAGTATATTGAAATATAGTTGCAAAATAAAATAAATCAATTTACCATAATTCAATCCCCTTTGTGTAATTCTTATTCTGACTTCAGGGTTAGCCTCAAGTTGAAAAAGAAATAAACTTAAAAGAATGAAAACCCACCAGAATCTCATCTTCCTTATTCACCTTTTGTTGAGTATTACCTGTTAAAATATATTGTAAGCTTAGTTATTTCATAATTCTAATTCTAATTTCATGTTTGTTAAAAGTAAAATTTAAGGCGCAATTAGCCAATAACAATTAAATATTTATGGTAGATCTAAAATTATTAGGAACATTTTTACATGAAATTTCAAAAATTCTATTATGAGTCTATCTTAAACAATTCGCCACATATTTAACAGCTGTAACATTTTCATCTGTCTATATTTAAAATATCTTCATTGTAAATATTTTTGTAGAAAAATAATGGAATCCTGTAGACATCATATTAATTTCAATACATAGATGCAGGCTTAGTCCTGAAATAAGAGAAATGCTTTTTCATGATTATCCCTGATTTCAACTGGTCTCCTTGAAGGAAATTAAAGTCTGGTTACACCACCCTGATACAAAGCAAATTAAGACCAGAAAACAAAACCCAGGGAATGCATGTAGGGTTAAAATCAAGGTACAGGATAATTGTAATAATATTTCAAAAGAACGATTTTCTAATCCTTACCTCTAAAGACTCCTGGTGTTCTAAATGTCAGAAACAGGAATATAAAAAAGAACTGATGGAGCAGTTATTCTTTTCTGAGCAGGATACTGCAAAAAGTGAGAACTGTACATCCTATAAGCAGAAGCAAACACTTCATTAATTTTTTTAAAAATGTTGGCCTGACTACTTTTGTTTGTGAATGTGGTTTCATTGTTTGTCGTACAGGATGCACAATACAAAATCCTGGAACGGTTAATCAGAAATGAGGACATGCCAGCTAACTGAACTGAAACTCTGTCCAAAGCAGCTACTCAGAAATGCTGAAGCTTAAAAACTTCAAGAAACCTTGTCTCATCTCCAATGTTTCCCATCCTTGAAGGCGTTCATGGCTTGGCACCAGGTTATTTATGTTATATATATTTTATTTAATTTTTAATTTAGCCACCGAAAGTCACATTTTAAAAAATAATAATTTTTATCGCAGTTTAAAAAGATAAAAGACTACAAATGAAGAGAAATATAAAAAAAGAAACAATAAAAATTGCAGAGAGGAAAAGAAAAAAGGGGAAGGGAAAAAGGAGGAAAAATATATAAAATGAAAACAAATTTTTTTAAAGGAAGAAACTCTTAATTTCTAGTGGCAAAGAAGATATAAATATATTGTAACTGAGACCTTAACAGACTTGCACGTGCAGCATAAAAAATGTGTATGGCTTGTTTGGTTTTAGTCAGTGGTGGGTTGCCCCCGGTCCGGTTCGCGCGAGTAGGTAGCGGTGACGCTGTGACGTCACCGAACCTGACCCGGGCCCACCCGCGCGGCCGAACTCACCTTTTTTTCAAAAAATCGGCGAAATTAGGTCTTTGCGCATGCGCAGAGCGCTTTTTCGGCAATTTTTTGAAAATTAAATGTTCTGCGCAGTAGCGCGGTTTATGCGCATGCATGAGCGAAGCGAGTGCGTGCGCACAAATTTCGCGTGCGTGCGTGCACAGAGAACCAGTAGCAAAGGTGGGTAGAACCCACCCCTGGTTTTAGTGTATTGTGTAAACTCACGTAATTGTCCATGGAGAATTATGTGTAAATACTCTTGCCCCTTCACCCAAACTACAAGCTTCCATCTGTACATGAATACACGACTAACATCTGAATATATATGGTTCTCCAGTTTCAGAATGATAGTTAGAAGGGAATCAAGGCAAATGAATGTGTATCTACTTCAGTGTAATTACCATTGGGACATAAGTGCACATCAGATTGCCAATTAAAGCAGCTTGGATTTTCTCTAGATTTTGTTTTTGCTAAAATCAGAATAAAATAAAAAGTGTGCCAACTCACAGAGATATTTTAATGGTCAGCAGCAAAATGCTACATGTTTTAATTAATCATACTATTTTTATTTAGTATATTTGACTTGTTGACTTATTGTTTGAACTTCACACTGTGGTCAGTGCCAAGTCTGTCTGATGGGAAAGACAAATATCCCGAGGGTTTCACATGTATTCAATTCTCTTTTAGAATGGCAAAGGAACATTGTGTGCATTTTCAGCAATCCCATAAGGCAGGACACTATTCCAGTCCCTACCACCCAAGGTGGTTATTCATTTAATCATTGTCACTAGGAAAGAAAAAATATTGTCCAATATGATATTGAACTGTATCAGTGGTGGGTTGTTCCCGGTTTGGGCCGGTTCGCGCGATCCGGTAGCGGTGACGTTGTGATGTCACTGAACCGGTTCTCCGCGACCAGGAGCTGGCCCCACCCATGCGCCCCTACTTACCGTTCTATGTGCTCTGTGCGCTCCGCGCATGCACAGAACGCTTTTTTGAGGGGTCCCCCCAAAAAAGTTACTGCGCATGTGTACCGAATGCGAGCTCTGCGCGTGCCGATTACACACAAAGCACATGCATCATCAGAACCAGTAGTAAAAATAACTATATGGTATTGAACTGGAAATGCAGTAATATCTAAGATGCTGCATAGATACAAATACAAATGTTCAGTTAAGATTGCTTGATAGGCAAACAATTTATAGACACAGTAGTACCTTTGATAAATTGTAATTAAGTAATAAAATGAATCCAAGATTAGAACTATGCTATTAATTTAATAGGGGTATGTGTTACTGTTACTTCTGTTACTGTGATACGTTACTAGTTTTCAGATATTCAGAAGTTCGCTGTTTCGCAATTTAACAATAACTCCATTAACATGTCAGTGATTAACATTGCACTGTTACAATTAGTTAAACATGGTTTATTGAATAAGCTTTGTGAGATAAAATACAAACCATGGTTTAAAAATTATAACTATAATGCTTCACATAATTAATAATAGTATATAATTTTTCTGGACAGGGCCATAGTTGGCCTTTAAATGGTATGTTGGCTCACTTCAGAAAAGTCATAGATAGAATTAGAAGCAAAACTAAATTTGATTTTATTTACAGTTAAATTTAACATGATTAACATGATTTCTACTAAAACCAAGATTATATGACAAGGTAATACAAGAAATTATTCCAATCTTACAGCAAATGGGGCATTTGATTGAATAACTAGCATCAAGCCATTCTGTGGTAGTTTCGGTTTCTAGTATTAGTCCAATCAATGGAATTTATAAATCATCTTTTAAGACTTAATTTAATCTACAAGACATTATGGCTTCTTTTAACAAACCATAATTAAAAGAAATTATGCTTGGCACAATATATAAACCCATTCCCATTTAATATAAAAGAAATGTATATATTTCCGTGTGTGTGAATGTATGTATGTGAGTGCTGGTGAGTAGGAATATATGCCAATCTATCTGGGCTTGGAAGCCAAGAAGCTCAGACCTGTTAGACCTAGTTAGTTTATGGATGGGAGACCACCAGACCCATTCGTCCCCTGCTGTAGGCTAAATTGTGAAGTGGAAAAAGTAACTTGAGATAAAGGAAATCACATTTATGTTGCTCCCAATACAGTCATTTAGAAGTCTCCGGGTGCAATTCAAGGTGTTGGTTATTACCTATAAAGCCCTACATGGCTCAGGACCAGGTTACCTCCAAAA
>JANHFM010010593.1:167703-179175 GCA_032468115.1 Grayia smithii | reverse complement strand
GCAGAGCAGAGCTGGCTGGGGAATTCTGGGAGTTGAAGTCCACACGTCTTCCAGTGGCCAAGGTTGAGAAACACTGGCCCCGAGGGATGGCTCCAGAGTCAGAGAAGACTCATTTGAAGCGTTTTAGAACTATTATGGGGAGAAAACTTTTGAGGCCAATCGAAATGCTTCAGTTCGATAGTGACAGTAAATGAAACAGACGAATAAATAATTTGGGGGATCCAAAGGATAAATGTCATATTATTGTTTTTTGGTCTGGCACAAAATAGGGGTGAGAAAAATATTAAAAGGCAGATGTCTTTGCCCTTCTTTTCCCTCTTGACCAGAAGTCTTCAAACTTGACAGCTTTAAGACTTGTGGACTTCAATTCCCAGAATTCTGTCAGCTGTGCTGGCTGGAGAATTCTGGGAGTTGAAGTCCACAAGTTTTAAAGCTGCCAAGTTTGAAGACCTTTGCTCTTGAGTAAAACTTTGTGTTTATCTCTTAACAAGATTGGTTCCCAAGATGGATTGCTTTAAATTAAAATTTAACTGTCGGATTAGCAACTAGCAGGGGTGGGTGGGAGGAGGGGAAGCATCTCAAGGAACGGGATGGTTTTGCCCACTTTCTGTATTGCTGCCAAGCAAATTACACATGGATGTGTTTATGGAGTTAACCAGAAGTCAGGCATGGCTTAAAGGAGACTTTATTGTTACAATGTACAGGATTGAAGTGAATCAAGTTTTAGGATTTTTGGCATAATGATGGCCTTTGCAGTATTGTTGGCATTTGTAAGATTATAAACTATGTGGAATGTATGTGGAGTCAGTCCCAATCTTCACACACAATTTCTGTGCAGAGGATAACATGACAGTTTTCTAAAAAACAACAACTTATGCTTTTCAGGCTAGAAATGGTTTGGTCAATGTTTCAATGCATTGACCAAAGCAAAACAAAACAGAACAAAAGTAAATATACCAGGCAATGTTCAGAATCTTGATTTGTGAAAAAGTGGGGAATATATCACCTGTATAGTTTCTTCAGTGATTATATTTCTCAATCTTTAGACATTTCTTTATGTTGAAGTATTTTGAATTTTTGGTAAAATAGTTTTGCAGGACATAGCAAGTTAGACTAGAACTGATTCATTTTCTCCCTCCCTCCACCTAATGCCAAGTCATTATCTTTCAGGTTTGCCTAATTTTCAAAATTGTAAAAGAAAACTTTTTTCTTTTACAATAAACATAGTTTATTGGAAAGAAAAAAAATCATTTTTGGCTAATACTGTGGGGAATCTGCACAGCTTTTGATCTGGTTACTGAATATTCCTTTATGTAGGGCCAATTTAATTTCAAATCTTACATAGCAAACCTCTTAATTCATGTGGCTTGATGGATATTGTAGAAATGTTTTCATTGAATGATGGGATTCCTGGATTCCTAACTTTTCAAATAAACTAATGTAATGGAGATTTGGTAACTGAAGTCAATATACTAAGAAACAAATCTTATTTTCCCAAGTAAGCTGTACATGACATTGTATTTTAGTGAACTAGTCGATCTATAATCCTGAATCCAGTCTTCCTAATCATAGGTATATTCATGAAGGTATTGGGATTATGATAGTTAGAATCAGACTTTTTCTCCCCTGTTGATGAGGGATATACTGTAAGTGAAAGCTGATAGTATTTTCTTTGTGAAACGGAAAGTCAAAGTAAGATTACATGTTCAGTTTCATTTATGGGCTATAGTTACAATAGAAACTGATAGTTATTTCATGGAAATTATGTGATTTATTAAAGTATTAGTAGTACACATACCTCTCGTTACTTGTCACAGTGGCTTATTTTATTCAGTGTAATATGGATATTCTCTCTAGAAGACTATGGGTGGCTACACACACACACACACCTCTCATACAAAAACAGCTTGAACCATAACATCAAACAGTACAAAAACAATACAATAGGGGTTCAGCCAATAAATTACACCTACATAAATCCCAGGCCTGGGAATAGAGCCAGGTCTTAAAAGAGTTTTCTGGAATCCCAAAAGAATGAATGCTAGGGTTTCATAGCTGAGACTTATTGTGGTAGGGTTTGGTATGCTAGAAATTTGGGATTGATTTGCCTTGAATTTACAATGAAAAAAGTGATTATTTTAAAAATTAAATGTTGCTGCTTTTCTCAGACATGCCCTGTAAAATAATAGTCACTGGAAAAATTATGTATAAAAACTGATTTTGTGATTGTTGAATTTGAAAATATCTCTTGCATTCAAAAATGACTTCAAATGTTGTAAGGTGAAATGCACCGTTTAGGTTTTGAGGAGATGGACATTGTGTTTGATTGTGAAAGATTTCCCTTGGAACCTATTAATTTTCTTTTTTAAAAATTACATGCAAAACTTAAAATAATGCTTTTGAAAGGCAAATCATAAATTACATACTATTTAGCTACTGCAATGCAGGCAAATTCAAGAGCCTTGATAATATTTTTTTTTAGTAAGACTGAAAGTTCTTTTAGAAATGTGGCCTTTCTCTTTAGTATTCTGCTACTAATAATTTAAATGCTAATACTAAAAATACTACTTTTAAATATTTATTAGATTTACATTTCTTAAAAAAAGTTTATTTCTGGCATGTAAACAATTATGGTGGGCTAACATTTATAATAAATGCAGGTGAAAATGAATCAGTTTGAGACTTGTTTTGGTTTTAGTGGCTATACTTATTGTATAGTAAAATGTGGAATAGGTAATTAAGGTCATCTTTTAGTCTGCAGTTAGTGTGTGTTCCTCAATATAAAATGTGTGCTTAATGTTGTTTTCCTGCAGTTCTGACATCAAGTTTGCAATAACATTGAACAACAAAGACTCCCTTACTGGAGATGAGGAAACCCTAGCATCATTTGGGATTGTTTCAGGAGACTTGATATGTTTGATATTGGAAGATACTGAGACAGAATTCAGAGTATTTCCAACTCACACCTCATCCCTGCAACCACAACAGAATAATCATGAACCATCCACTTCAGCCATTTGTCACAACCAATCTAAAATTCTAGATAGTGAAAGACACAATGGACATCTACCAGACAATAAAGTTCAAGATGATATTCAGATGAATACAGACAATATGGTAAGTCCATTAAGAAATGAAGACTTTCATTGTGCCTAGTAGGGAAAATACCGAGTAGGGAAAATACTGAGATACTGCTTCCATTATTTTTAGAGAAACCAATTTTTTTCACAGTAACCCTTTGCTCTTATCATTTTAAATATAATTTTAAATATATATTTTTAATGCTCTTTTGTTTCTGCTGCTATCCTTTCAAGGCAGAATCCAGCCAAGCATTTGCTTCAGAAGCTGTATCTGATGACTTTGACTTCCAAGAAGCTGCAGGTTCTTATCCTTCAGAGCCAATGCTTTGCTCTGAAGCTACGGATGGACAAGTACCACACTCGCTTCAGACCCTATACCATTCTGCAGAATGTACCAGTGCCAATGATGCCTTGATAGTTTTGATCCATCTTATCATGATGGAGACAGGATATATACCTCAAGTAAGCAAATTTTTACAAAGGATGTCTGAATGTGAATACTATGCATCCCATCAGATTTGGTTGAATTTCATTTCTCATCATTTCTCATAATTTTCATTATTGACATAGATCTTAGGCCAATAATAAGATAATGTTGGCTTCGAGTAAGTCATGATTTGCTGATAACACATATTATTGCTCATGAATATATTGGTTGTCACAATCCAGAATATTATGGCCACACACTGTTCTGCATTAGTCATAATTTGTACTGCATACCCATTGAGCAGAATACAGGTAATGCATAACACATTATCTTGTGAAAGAAATGTGAAAATCAGAATTGCATATATTATTCTAGGTGTTGCTTTACAACATAAATTTGTATTGTGAATGTTGAGTATTAAAATAAATGTGAGATTCCAATTCTTTAAACATATCTGATTGTTCCTTTTTAATGAGCTTTAGCATGGAAGCTCTTTAAGTAAATTCTTGTCTTGCAGACATTTGCCTTTAGCCCATGGAAGATGAATGAAATAATACAAAATAGTTTTCTCCTTTCTAATACGTAGAGTGTGTCACATTAAAAATAATTACACTAATTAGGGATAGTGAATATGAGTTATCAAAGATTTATCAAGTTTCCCAGTGCAGCCATATATGTAGAATTACTTTAAGTTCTGAATTATATATTTTAATCTCAGTACTTTTTTTGGCAAATATTTATTGCTTCGAGTTTGATTCATGACATTTTGATTTAGCCTCTTCATTATCAACAGCATAATTTTAGATGATGATCTTAATGAAAACTGGTTATCAAATTGCATAAATATATAATTAATAGTAAGGTGTAAGGCTATGCCAATGATTGGGACTGCTTTCTGCTGGGCCGGGCTGCAAAAGATGCACAAATGACCTGTGAAAGCTCTCAAAGGAGGTAGACACTGACTCTTGCCCAAAAAAAAGTGACTTCTAGCCTGTTAACATTTTAGAAGCTGGATGAAGAGGCACACAAGCAACCTTAATTTCAGGATGAATGGGGCTTTATTTGATACTCAGTGGCCACTTTTGTAATGGCTTTATTAACTTGATAACAATAAAATTACTGATTAGAATTGTGGTTCTCTATAAGACTTTCTATCATAAGAAATGCTGCGCACCAAAGAATTGAGGCCTTTGAACTATGGTGCTGGACTCCTGCGAGTCCCTTGGACTGCAAGACGATCAAGCCTGACTGCTCTTTAGAAGGCCAGATCCTGAAGATGAAACTCAAACACTTTGGCCACCTAATGAGAAGGAAGGACTCCCTGGAGAAGAGCCTAATGCTGGGAAAGACTGAGGGCAAAAGGAGAAGGGGACGACAGAGAACGGGAGCAGTCGGTGTGAGTTTAAATGGACTCCAGAAGTTGGTAGAGGACAGGAAGGCCTGGAGGAATGTTGTCCATGGGATCGCGATGGGTCAGACACAACTTCGCAACTGACAACAACAACAATAAAATTCCAAGCATATTTGATTTGATTTGGTTTGGTTTTATTTATTTATCTATATCAGGGGTGTCAAACATGATTTCATTGAGGGCTGCATCAGGGCTGTGTTTGACCTTGGGAGGCCGGGGTGGGCATGGGTAGCTCAACCTCACTCGTTTCAGGGGCACCTGTGGTGGCCCAAATGCTCTGCCAGAGAAAACGGGCTCCCAAGCTAAGTTTTCGCCTGCGACGGCCTCCTGCAATCCTGTGGCCCTCCCAAGCTCCGTTTTCACTGGCAGAAGTACCATGGGCCGTTCCTTCACTGTTTCCAGGGCAACCCCACAGGCCAGATCTAAGTACCCCATGGGCTGGATCTGGTCCCCAGGCCTTGAGTTTGACACCCCTGATCTATATCCATCCTTCATCATTTTTACAATTAACTCCAGGGGGCCAACATATCCAACACACCTTCCTCTTCCTATTTTCCCCCACAACAACAACCTTGTGAGAAAGGTTGGGCTGAGAGGAAGTGACTGGCCCAGGGTCATACAGCCAGCTTGCATGTCAAAGGTCGTACTTGAACTCAACATCTCCTGGTGATCGGTCCAAAAATAACCTAGTTGGCTTTTATGACTAAGGCAGGGCTACAACTCACAGACTCTTGGTGTTTGGCCCAAATTCACCCAGCTGGCTTTCATGGCTAGGTCAGGACTAGAACTCATGGTCTTCTGCTTTCTAGCTTGGTACCTTAACCACTGGACCAAACAAACTAGAAGAATTTTTTTTTTTTTTTTGAAAGAATAGCCACATCTCTCATGGGAGAAGAAAGCTATCATACATCCCAAGCTTCTTCTCCTCAAAAACGTAATGTTGGTGAAACAGCCCCCACCAAGGGACTCAATGAGACACTATTCACTGTTCCTTTGACAGAATCCATTTAGCCTGCTGAAGTCTGAGAAAGAGGAAGCATTAAAACAATGGCTTTAGTTTGGGAGAACAATCGGGTTTTCAATGGTACCCTTGATCTCTCTCTCTCTCAATGCTTCCACCCAACACTGGGACGCCATAGTACTTCTCCTTATCGTTCGAGGGAGCCTTGCGAGCCTTTTGACCAATACGTCCTTCTCAATACCTCCACAGTGCAGGGGAAAAACTCATTCCCCTCCGTTCCTCCCTCCCTCCCTTCCTATTTTCTTATATTTGTGTAGCTGTTAGACATTTTGCAAAGGAGGGGAGGACCCAGCCAAGCTCTCACAACAAAAGAACTACTGTCACTTCGCCAGTCCTAGACATGGTGGAAATCAGCCCACAGGAAAAGGGCTGGCACCGGCGTTAGGCCTCGGCTGAGTACAGTCACCGCATTCACTCAAATTGGCAACAGGTCTCAGTGTTCCTGGCTTTGAGCTGTGAACAAGGGTCGGGATTGAATAACCAATTATACAACTGCTGACTGAGTTTATCCAAGGTTTGCAAACTGCCATAATAGCCTAGTATTCAACAGGCTGTTTTATCCTTTTCCAGATATAGTGTCATATCT
Source organism: Grayia smithii (assembly GCA_032468115.1). Classification (NCBI taxonomy): domain Eukaryota; kingdom Metazoa; phylum Chordata; class Lepidosauria; order Squamata; family Grayiidae; genus Grayia; species Grayia smithii. The sequence goes on along the minus strand of JANHFM010010593.1, from coordinate 172,650 downwards.
CCGCTTGTGCTCCATTTACTTGTCGTTTTATTATATCCATCCATTAAAAAAAAAAAAAGGTTAATACAATGTCAGAGTCGGGGACTAAATGATGCGACTTAATGTCCATACTCCTTGGTTGACGCAATTCGAGCAGGGACCAGGGGTGAAATCCAGCAGGTTCTGACAGGTTCTGGAGAACCGGTAGCGGAAATTTTGAGCAGTTTGGAGAACTGGCAAATACCACCCCTGGATGGCCCTAGAGTGGGGTGGGAATGGAGATGTTGCAATATCCTTCCCCCAGGAGTAGGAGGGAATGGAGATTTTGCAATATCCTTCCCCTTCCATGCCCACCAAGCCATACCACACCTACCAAGCCGTGCCCACAGAACCGGTAGTAAAAAAAATTTGATTTCACCCCTGCCGCCAATTAACCCAATTGGCCAACGTGACCTATGGCACTTGGGGATGGGGTTATTTCCTAGTTTAATTATACTGAAACCACGGGAAAGATTGGAGTTGGTTTTCCTTTGAAGCTGTGCCGATGTAATATACTCAATAAATAAGACTTTTGAGAAGGATCCTAGTCTCAGGGTTCTAATTTGCTTGGGCTCGATAGTCAGAGCCTTGACAGCCAGATCTTGGCAGGCATTGCAGGTAGCAGGAGTGCTGCTGATTAGAAGAGCTAGTTTGAACTACTGGGTGCATATAGAGAAAGGAATGGACAAAAATCCACCCTGCCCACCCATATTGTCCAGCACCCCCTTCTTTCTATCATGCCTTTGCCTATATTTCAGGAGATGATGTTCATGAGTCTGTCCTGCATGGAATTACAGCTGGATCAGTGGTTGCTGGCCAAAGGGAAGAGCTCCATGGGTGAGTGAGTGAGGGCTGGAAGTTCAGCAGATGCTTTTAGAGGCAGGGTATCTTTGCTTACCAGGGGGCTGGATCTCTAGGCTGGCTTTGGAGGGGAGCTTGGAACACTTGGCATACTTTGCCCAAGTGAGTTCCCAGGCTCATAAGAATGGAAGCAGAGAAGGGGACTGCTGCCGCTGGCCACGCAGACCAATGGAAGGAGCTCCCTGGAAGTCTCCGCCTGAAGAAGGGGGCTTCCTTTGCATTCCCTGCTTCAGGCTCCCATTTCAAGGGGCTAAACAGGGAAAATGCTTCTTCCAGTATCTCCTAGGAATGGTCCCACAGCCAGCTCGGCAAATGGCAGATTTGGTCCAGACTTTCCAGGCACCCACTTCTTGGGGGATCTGCTGCAGCTCTCATTTGCATCTTCCCAGCGGGACCTCTTTGAGGAGAGTTGGTTGCAGTTTGCCGTCCGAGTGTATTGGCTGAAAGCTCGGTTTCTGGCTCTGCAGGTTTGTATTTTGCTGCAGTCAAAGGCTCTTAATGCTCAGTTTTATATTCCTCGCAAGACAAGTTTAGAAAGGGGGAACTCCCGGCATTTGCGCCTGATCAAAGCAAATGTGTGTCATGTAAACATCCCTTAAGATCCTACCGGGAAGTGGCCCTTGAGGTATGTGCTTTATGAGTGCCCCACTTGGCCTGAGGGGTTGATGACATTACTGGAGGAAGAGAGAGTTGAAAGCAACGTTGCTCCTGCAGGGTGAAATGGAGCAGGCCCTGGAGAACTACGACGTCTGCACAGAGATGCTTCAGCATTCTTCTGCTATAGAGGCTGACCCTGACAGCAACAAGAGGGTGGTGATCAGACTGCCCAACCTCCATGTTGACTCTGTGGTTTCTTTGGAAGAGGTAACATCACCCCAGTTGCCTTTTTGGTCACCTTCTTGTCTCCGAGCCATGCATATCATCCCCTTTTGCAGCTGGTTCCACACCAGGTTATGTTGAGGCATTGAGACTTATTTTGCCATAAGGGTCTCATCTGAAGCCTCTGCACTTGCACTTGAGTCAGCATTTTGCGGCTTAGCTGGTCCTGGCTTTATCTGATATTAAAAGCATCACCTCTATGTTGGAGGAAATGCTTGATTCAAATGATCTATTTATGCTTCTGGATTTAAGAAATGATGACAGTTTTTAAAAATTAAAATAAAACACTGCTCTAAAAATGTCTTTCCACCTCAGCTGCCTGTCATCTTTCCACTGTGTATTCTCTGGAGTTCATCAAAAGTAAGGAAAAGAAAGAAGAGGAGTTCTCAGAATGCTGTGGCTGGCTTTCCATAGTAGAATAAACACAGCTAAAACATAGATTGTGAGCCAGCTTCTGTGGGATGCCAGCCACTGTCTTATGGTACAATGACCAGATGGCTGATTATTGTGGTGAGGTTGTTGCTTTTTAACCCCAGGTAGACATTAGACTGGAGTGTGACCCATCCAGTGTTTCATTCTTGCAGATTGATAAGAATCTGAAGTCCCTGGAGAGATGTCAATCTTTGGAGGAGCTTCAACGCTTGTACGAGGCTGGGGACTACAGGGCCGTGGTTCATCTGCTCCGCCCAACATTGTGCCTCAATGGGGGCAGCAGGACAGAGCATTTGGAGTTGGCCATCTCCATTCCAGAGAGACCAGCTCAACTTCTCTTGTTACAGGTGAGTTTGATATTTTTTTCTTTCAGGTAAATTGATGTAAATTAGCATAAAATGAATGCAACATTATCAGCTTTGAGGAAGAATTGCTGAAGAAGGATAAATGTGACCTCACAGTATTAATGCTATTTCACTCCTTTTGTAGTGTCTGCAAGGATATCAGATTATAATGATTGGCAGAGAAGATACAGCTGGAGAGTAACATTTGAGTAATGCCCATAAATTAAAATTGCATGCTGATGGTACAACTCTTACAATCATTAATCCAAAAGATTCTTTAGAATTGATAAAGAATATATACAATATTCAACAGTTTGTACTTGTGATTAATCAAGATAAATCCATCTGGAGAAAAATGCAACCTTACTCAAAAATATATATATATCTGGAAAAAATTAATAAGGTGGAAAAATTAAATCTTTCTTGGTAAGGAAGAATATCTGTAGTAAAAATGAATGTTATCAAGGTTATTTTTTTATTTCAAATGATCCCAGTAGGAATCGAAGAAAGGTCATGGAATAAATGATGTTGATGAAATCTTCAAACTCTCCATGGAATGGTCAGAAACTGGTCAAAGCTTGGTTTCAGCATCTTCAAATCAGTATAGTTTAAAATAAAAAATACAAAAATGAGGTCATACAAAAGATTTGACCAAACTTGAAAGGCTTATGGCACAAAATTAAGGGCGTCTTTGGGGATTTATATATGTTACTATTGAAATAAGATTCAGAAACTGAAGATGTGAAACCTTGCATGATTAAATGGATGCTAAATTTTATCCATTCAACAAATACTCTTGGAAGAAAAATATCAAATTCATTGAATATTACACTTACAGAAAACTAGCATAATAATTTTTGTTACTATTGGTATATTATTCCATACAACTGTCAAATGGTCCATATTTTTTTAAAACCTGGAAATGTAATAATCAGATTGGATCTTCCTTTATATAGAATAGAATAGAATAGAATAGAATAGAATAGAATAGAATAGAATAGAATAGAATAGAATAGAAAATAGAATAGAAAATATAATATAATATAATATAAAACATCATAACACAACACAACATAACGTAACGTAACGTAATGTACTATACTATACTATACTATAAAATAATATAATATACTGTACTATACTATAATATTTCTATATAACTATAAAAAAGGATAAATGGAAGGATTTTAATTCAGTCAGAACTGAAGAAGCTTCTTGATGAGAAGCAAAAAAGTCTTCAAGGAAAAACAGTCCAACTGCCTTTTGAAAAATTCAAGACTCTCCATCAGCAAGTAAACTTTTCAAAAACAGAACAAAATGAGATCTATTTGGTGCGATGGGAGAAAACAGCAAAAGAAAAAAACAGAATAACATAGTTAGAAGGGGCCTTTGAGATCTTCTACTCCAACCCCCTGTTCAAGCAGGAAACCTTAATCCCTTTCAGACAAATGGTTGTCCAATTTCTTCTTAAAAACCTCCAGTGTTGGAGCACCCACAACTTCTGTAGCCAAGTCAGTCCACTGATTAATTGCTCTGTCAGGAAATTTCTCCCTAGTTCTAGGTTGGTTCTCTTTCTTTGATGAGTTTCCATACATTGCTTCTTGTTCTGTTTTCAGATCCTTTGGAAAATAGGTTGACTCCCTCTTTCCTTGTGACAGCCGCACAAATATTGGAACACTGCTATCATAGCACTTAGCAATAGCACTTAGACTTATGTACCGCTTCATAGTGTTTTACAGCCCTCTTAAGGTGGTTTACAGAATCAGCCTATTGTCCCCAAGAATCTGGAGTCCTCATTTTACCGACCTTGGAATGGTGGAAGACTGAGTCAACCTTGAAACGGTCATGTCACTCCTAGTCCTTATTTTCATTCAACTAGAAAGTTTAAGTTTCAAAATGGACTGAATTGTACAGGACGTTTTTGGAGAAGAAGCAATCCAAGAAAATACTCCAAAAGAATATCCCTAGGGGAGAGGCAGAGAGGCAGTGACTCAGATTGCTGCCAAACACTTCTGTTCTCAATCCTACTTTTTCTTTCCTCCTGATCTAAGCTCAGATCAGAATGTGCACCTGGCCTTCCCAGAACATACACACATGTGCAAATACATAGTGACTCAAAATGAAGAGAGAGCAGGAACTCACTGGCTGAGGAATTCTGGGATTTGAAGTCCACACATCTTGAAGAAACCTTGCAAACAGGGGTGGGTTCCACTCACCTTCGCTACTGGTTCTCTTCGTGCAGGTGCGTGCACGCACGTGCGCAAAATTTGCGCGCGCACGTAAACCGCGCTACCGTGCATGCGCAGAAAAATTTATTTTAAAAATTCGGCAAAAAAGCGTGCGCAGAACGCTAATTTTGCCGATTTTTTCAGAAAAAGGTAAGTTGGGCCGCGCGGGTGGGACAGGGTCCGGG
>JANHFM010010593.1:141994-158016 GCA_032468115.1 Grayia smithii | reverse complement strand
ACCCCCCCCAAGCCACGCCCACAGAACCGGTAGGGAAAAGTTTTAGATTATACCTCTGGTTCAAGACCTGTATATTTGTTTCCATACATGATACTTCATCATTATAGTTTAATTTATTACTTTGAAATAGGACAGTTGAGGACAGTCTTGGGCAAATTGCACTATTGTAAAGGAGCAAGCAAAAGATTTTAATTCCAAATGATCTCTTTATACACTGCTGCACCTGGGAATCAGAATGGATTTCATCCTGGTTGTATACCAAACAAAGTAAAATGGTTCAACTGTGTGCTACCTAAGAATTAAAATAATTTAGTCCAAGAAATTTGAATTGAGAAAGAATAATTCTGGATTTGAAGGGGAGATCTCAGATAACATATTTTCTGAGGTGTAGTTTTATAATTGAGTTTTTAAAAGAGTAAACTAGAACCTGACTTATAAAAGACATGAAGAATCATGCTAGTAGATAAAAATAGTTAAGATAAATGAACATTGAGGGAGATGATTATGTTTCACCTCACTTGCCTCTTTTCTGCACATCTGCCGGAAATGGCGCAGCAAATGTTCAAGGCAATTTATACACACTGCAGCATTCTATAGGCCTGATTGTGCATGAGATGACCTCTGCATGTAGGTGATGATGGACATGTGTTTTCATTCTGTAAATTGATAGCATTCAGATGCCAATGGGATCCAGATCATAGAGAGGGAGATTCAATTGACTTTGATTTTTCCCCCTTTGCTGAATATAGGAATACATACAAGAAACTATAATGATCGATACATTTAAAGACGAACTTGTATAGGGAACTATAAAATGAGAGGAATTTGCAAGAAAAGAAGATCCAAATATCCAAAATTGCTCTAAGGTTGCATTGTGATGCTAATCAGAAAACAGGCTAGCAAATGATTTCCTCAGGTTGCGGATGGTTTCAGCCTTTGCCTCATCTTCATTTGTGATACCTCGCTGTGAAGATTCTGAGATGTTGAAGGTGTTTGTCAAGGATTGTGATTTGCTGAAAAAAAAGAAAAGGGAATAAAAATCTATAAATTTATAAAATTTAGAAGCTTTAGGAAGTAGTGGGTCACTACTGTTGTTAAGACACCGATAGTGATGCTTAAAAGTTTATAAATCCTTTTGAGTTTTCAATTTGCATAAATATGACCTAAAATGTGATCTGTTCTGCACATAAATCCTAAAAACTAGATAGCATTAAAGCTATGAATCAAAAACATACTTGTCCATTGATTTATTGAAGACAATGATTTAAAGCTACATTTTTGTATGGTAAAAGTATGTGAATTGTTGCAATGTTATGCCTTGCTTGCTCCAGCTTTGCAAGTCTCTAGACCAAGTGACTTTCATCATTGATGGAACTATGAATTTTGGATTGTATCAGTAACTTGTACAGGAAAATGGGATATCTGTCTGAGGTGAAGTTTAAGCAGAGCAGCAAATCAGTGATCCAAAACATAGAAGCTATATGACCAAAGAATGGCAAAAGCAGAAGAAACGTAATGTTTTGAAATGGTCAAGTCAAAGTCCTGGCTTTAATTCTATAGAAATATTGTGGAAGTGGGCAATTCACTTGAAAAAGCCCATCAACATTCTTGATTCTGTAATTAGGAATGGGCTAAAATTCCTTCAGGCTAATGTTCAGAAGAGATCAACAGTTATCACAAATAATTACAGTTATTACTGACCAAGGTGGGCATACCAATTCCTAAAAGCAAGAGCTTACATACTTTTGCCATATCTAGCTTTGGATCATTTTTCTCAAAAAACAAAATAATTACAATGTTTGACTTATTTTTTTTAATAGGCTTTTCTTTATCTAGGTTTAAGGCTTCTGTGATGCTTTATGTCATATTTATGCAGTAAGGGTTCACAAACTTAACACTACTGTATCATTGGGATTTATGTTAGGTTTGAATATTATTTTCAGGGTGGGCTGTGGTTAAGCTGGGAAATGTTTTTCCCTATATAAGACTGCCAAAAATTAGGTTTAATGTAGTCTTCCCTTTATGTTCAGTTGTGTCTCTCGCGTATACACTTGTTTTGGTGTTCTATTCTGGAGAGACTGATAATGGCTTGACCTTAACTTTAAATTGCAAGAATTATCCATTGAAAAAAAAAATCCCCACATACTTTAGATGAGGATGCTGCTTAGAAGGTTCACTGAATCCTTGACCAGGAGCCCATCCTTGTGCTGGAGGCCGAGGTTGCTGGGTGGAAAACGTGCCTAATTTGGAAGGCTGACTTGGTGAGCTTCCTGATGACGATCTAGTTTGCTGGGGAGATCCAGGTGACTTCTGCTGCTGTGATGAGGTGGACAGAGGGCTCAGAGGTTGCTGACCCTGTGGGGACAGCCTTTGCTGGGGTGGGGCTCCTGGCTGTATGGGCTGTGATCCTTGAGGCTGCCATGGGCCACCTGGAGCAAAGGAATACAGACACGGTCTGTAAAACAAGATTAATTTTTATAAAAGGTCTGATCTTCATCAATATTATGACTCTGAACTGATAGAAGTTCGTTGGAAGACTGGACACCTCCTTTTCTTGGATTATTAATCACTTATAATTAATTATAAACCTTAGCTGATGAGTTCTAAGAAATATGAAAACTTTCAAGGATTTTAAAATGTCTCTTGTTCCCATGAATATATTATCTCTGCATTTTCCCCCTCCTAGTCAACTCTGGAAAATTTTCATAAAGGAGGTTGAATATATGGCTCCCCTAGATAGCTAACTTCTTTAAAGAATCAGTAACTATGAACAGAAAAACTGCCAAAAAATTAACTGGGGCTGATACCAAATACACTAAATTAGAAAGGATGAAAGAAGAGTGGGTCACTACTTCTGGCAAACTAGTGTTTTCTGTCTAGTGATGCCAACTCTTAACAGCCATTTTGTAAAAGACAAGTTTCTCTCAGGAAAACCACTTTGAGCACTCCAATTACAGTCACTTGTCACACATACCCACTGGCAGAGATGTTTATAGATCCTTGTCATAACTTAGCTTAAAAAGCTTAAAAAAAATCTTTATTGTCTCAGTTCGCTAACTTTCTCCTAATAAACTGCATTTTAAATTCTGGTCTTTAATTTCTGAAATCTGTAACTTCAATCTGTGGGCAAGCTGCACATCTGAAACAAAAATATATTTCAACATTTCTCAGGTTTTTGTTGGCATTGCTTCTGTTTCCTTATTAAGCTTGGATGTTAAATCTAATATTTTTTCAGGATGGACTGTCTAAGAAGAAATATTTATTCTTAATCTTTTCGACTTCTCTATAAATACTGCTGTAATTTATTAATCTTAAACCTGCCCTGTCACCCTATTCCCCTCAAAAAATCAGCAGAAATCTCGATAGCCACATTTCATTACTCCTACATTTACAAAGGAAACTAGTACCTCACTGTTAAAAATTACATGTATGAGGTGGTACCTTGAGGTGGTGGTCGGGGTTGGGAAAGCTGTCCAAGATGTGGTCCTGACATTTGTGATTTCAATGATGGAGGCTTGAAATAAAAACAGTACAGTCAGAATATCACAAAGAGAATCAACAGAAGTATGTTACATATTGCCCATAGTGATTTCAAATTAATACTACTAAAACTCTTATGTCTGTTCGATATTTTTTTTTGTAACCTTAAATTGAGTAACCATCATAGGGTAACCATTTTTGAATTAATATATCTCAAATGGTCTTACTTAGAGAATATCTCTAAAATACAGGATTTGGGACTCCTGAGAGATTGAAATTTGGTAAAGTTGTAGCTGTTTCAGTAGTGCTGTGTTCTGTACTCGGTTGCAATCACATGATTGTCATTTCTAACACTGCTTGCTTTCTGTAAGGAAAGTTAATGAGAAAGTTAGCAGGAAGTTGGAAGTCATTCCCACTCACACTTTTTTTTAAACGTATATTAGTCTAGGTAAGGAAATATCTCTAGAACAATGATACCGCTACCATCAATCAAGGAAGCACAACCTAACAGTGCCAAAGCCCATTGTATTTACCAATTTGTAATTACAGAGACAATTATATCGGCAGACCTGATAGGTGTCTGGCTTTCAGAATGAAGGAGCACTTTCCGAAATGGGTTCAGACAGTATTGAGTAATCCAACAGCAAACCATGGTCACAAAATGCCGCCTTCTGCTATTGTGAGACATATACTAGCTACGGGTCACCAAGTCAATTGAACTGCGTTCAAAGTTTTGCTACACCACAGGAACTCTCCTTTTTTGGTATTTTGCTGAAGTGGTTGCCATCAATCGATTGAAGCCTCTTTCACGTAGTGAACTCTATGTCACTTTACGCCTTCCGTAGGCGTAAGGTTTGTCATGGGCTGGTTTCCGCATACGTCACATGTTCCACTAACGCTCTCACTGGACCCTTTGTTCTATATCACTTTTAACCGTGTTATTATACAGTAAGTTTGGTACTGACAAGTCAATACAAAATGCTTGCATCTACCACTGTTTAACTGCATTGTTTAAATGATCCACTTATCTAGTACAATGGTGGTGAACCTATGACATGTGTGCCACAGGTGGCATGCAGAGGCCTCTCTGCAGGCACGTGTGCTGTCACGCCAGCTCTGTTTTGGGTCTCTGCCACACACTGATTTAGTATATTATAAGCCTCTATTTATACTTAATCCTTGACTGCAGCTAGAATAAATGGGGAGGATATGTTGTAGATGGACACGGAAACCATGTAACTTTAGTAAAATATGTAACACGTCTTGAACTTTTATTCCTTATCTGAGTCAAAGGAAGAATTTAGGTAGGTGCAGATTCATGCAATACAGTAGGGAAAGCTGAGTTCTTTTTTGCATAGCCTTTAATAAGCCAAAATCTTATTCTAATGCTTCTTTACTTCACAAAGTCAGGTTTACTTAATGAAGCATAACTAAGTCTAATACAGTCTATCTTAAATGCTGCTTAGGACAAACCTTACAATCTTGAGACCTGTCCGGTGCCTTTTATAAGGATCTGAGCAGCCTGCAGAACATCAGGATGGTAAGTGACATACTAGAATGCCATAATGGCCTTTCAGGGAAATCCTACCGGAGTCTCTCTAAAGGGAAAAGTCTCCTTTATATTAATGCTAAGTTCTTTAATATATTGGATTTTTAAATTTTTTTTTAGAAATTTGCATATAGGTTTTGAATCTGACCCAACCCCACCACATTTAAAAGTTGGAAAAATTAAGAGATGCTTAATTATTTTATAATGAATAAATAGAGATTTAGAAACACTCTAGCTCAGTGTTTCTCAACCTTGGCTGCTGGAAGATGTGTGGACTTCAAGTCCCAGAATTCCCCAGCCCGCAGAGCTAAAGTCCACACATCTTCCAGCAGCCAAGGCTGAGAAACACTGCTCTAGCTGCTTTTTATCCATAGTTTTGATCTTAGGATAAGAAGCAAGCTATTAGATCAGAGGTCTGTTTAGCAATCAGCTTCCCATAGCACCAAGTGAAAAGACCAAGAAAAGAACATGCGAATAACATTTCTCTTTTGCTATAATTCCAAGTGATAGTCAAACACATGCCATCTGTGGGCCTGGAAGCAGTGTGTGTGTGTGTGTGTGTGTGTGTGTGTGTGTGTTTGTATAGAAATTTCTATTACACTTGCATGCCTCTGGGTGGTTTACAGATAAAATAGTAAAATGATATAAAAGCTATACTTAAAAAGAGTTAAAAACAAGATTAAAGCAAAGTTAAAAGGAACAAAATGAAAAGGCAGCCCACTAATCTCCTCCAGGACTGCATGGCACTCTTAGACTCCCTGGTCAGTTGAAGAACAATTGATACTGTGAATGAGTATGTTCCTAAAATAAGAACACTTATATCTGACTTGAGATTGAACACAATCAACAATTAAATGTCTTTCCAAGTTAAGAACATTCACTATTCAACATTCAAGAGCTTTTAAATACATTTTTCTAGCCTTAATTCAGAAGCTGATTGGCTCGGTGGGCCAATCTTCCCTTTGACAGCTTACAATATTTGGAAGGGATGGCTAATGTGACAGCTGTCTTCAAGATTAACCACACTGAGGAATGGATTTCAGAAAGATATCTGTGCACATCTTTCATTTGATTTTTGCTACCTATCCAATAAGGTAATAAGTATACCTTGTATCACCTATTTATTTGGATAAGATATGAAGTTAATATTTCCAACTATTGGCATTGCTGCTTTGTGCACAGTATTTCCATCTGCCTCTTTAAAGATAAACCTTAAATTTTTAAAGATAAATCTTTATGGAGAAAAAGGAAAGTTACACACGTAAATCTACAGTAATCTCCACTTGTTGAATGAATAGCACTGCATGTTGCTTACACAGTTGTCTGTGCTGTTGTAAAAACAACTTCAAGGAATTTTCAAGTCCTTTTCCCCTCTGTCTAGCTTTACACTTCAGATTGCAGCCTCAGCTAGTGTGTTATATAAAAAGTACAGAATTACATATCTTGTCTATGATGAAGTTAGGGATTCTAGAAAAAACAGCATAGTATTTTAATCAGAGTAAGATTTTTTTTTATTAAGAAAGTTTTGAAAAGAATGTATTTAGATGTCATTTGAAAACCAGGCACCTGGTTAGATTGAAAGATGCCTCCTGTTCTTACCCAAGGCCTCAGAGGTGAAGGAGAAGATCCCACAGTCGTTAAAGTCTGTGTCATCCTAGAGACCACCATATCAGCTATAAGCTGCCTATCTTCCTCCACATGCTCTCCTATCAGAGGCATAGAGCTGTCCATCACCTGTTGAAACAAGGAAAACATTCTTTTCAATCTGGTTATGTTTGCTAGTGCAGCAGAAAAGCTCAGACACTGCAAAACACATGTTCAAGAATATTGTGGCTTTGCTTCTTGCTCCCTTGTGTGTCAGTATCCATACAAGTCAGAAGCTTTTTTTAAATGTGACACTGTTTCAATTACATCACTCATATTTTTTAAGTTAGAACACAATCAACTTTTTCCAACACAGGAAAGAATAAAAGCTCTCCATATATCACAAGGATGTAATTGCAACTAATCTATTGTATAAATTGCTGAAAGAAAATTTTAGGTTTTCCTTGACAAATTTAACAGTTTCAGTCTTGGCTGAAAATCTTCCCTATTCATTGCTCCTTTATATGTAATATGCTAAGCCATAGTTTGCCTAATGATAGTTTACTTATTTGGATGGATTTGTGCAGTTTGTGCAGTTTTTTAAAAAAAGCACTACATTTTGGCATAAGGTGTGAAGCCGGCCAAGATACTTTCATTTACTACATTTATATGACTAACCATCTAATACAAATTACTCAAGGCAGACAATAAAATAAAAATAGTAAAAATACAACCAACAAGTAAAAACATAAATAACACTGCATGAAGTAGCATAAATGCTGAGAACCATAACATTACATAATAAATATAACCAAGAAGCAGGCTCACTCATGCTGTCACGGCCCATATTTGACAGCAATGTCAAGTTTTTAATGCTATGCAAATTTGCAGGGTGGAAAAATTGATTACAATGTAAGATGAGCTAGAATGACATGGAACTGTTCACAAACCAAAGATTGGTTTCTTCTCTCTTTAGTTATCATTTCCCTTAAAATAATGGAGCACTTGCGCTAAAATAAGCCTCCCCCTGAAAATAAGCCTCCCCGAAAATATTTAAATGCAGAGCTGAAAATCAGGTAAGACAGCAAGAGGAGCCCCATCTTGCTCCATGCGCCCCCAAATAATAAGACCTCCCTGAAAAGAGCTTATTTCAGGGTTCAAAAAAATATAAGACAGGGTCTTATTTTTGGGGAAACACGGTACATTTTTATCTACAGTTTTAGATTTCATGTGAAAAATATTTCCTCTGTAATTATAGCTATATGCTTATTCTGACCACAAGATGGTGCCCTCATATCTCCCAAGTCTTTGTAGTTCTACTCAATAAAATAGCAATTGGGATGTTCTCCATCAGAGTGATAATAGTCAACTTACTCTCTTTTTGACTGCATATGTACTCAGAAGAGCTTCCATGAAAAAGAAAACATCAATAGACTTAGAAGTTGCAAAAATTTTCAAAACTACAAAATTCCTGTATTCCTCCTCCTGATGTCTAAGATTGTAATGAATGATATACCAAAACAGTGAAAGGAAAGGACTCAAGTTCATGACTTGGAAAGCAACCCTGCCAATCATGGAAGTCTGTAATAATGTGAAAATGTTGAAATGTGGCACCACAACACAAATACTGTCTTTTCTACTTGTATCCCAATGTGGCACATAAATATGTATATTGTGTAGCTTGTGTCCCAACACTGTAACCCAAATTTTGTCACACCCCGCCACCTCCACCTGTGGGTATCATGTTTCCAATTCTAAAGTAGTAAATAACCAAAGCTGCAGGAAACTGGTTAAACTTATTTTTATGTATCAGTTATCTCCAAAAGATGGAGTGGACCTGATAAAAGATTGGGGAAATTAGCTCATAATTTCTAGAAAACTGTCTTCTAGCGGGCCCAGGTGAGTAATGCTGTGAACATGAGATGCTCTTCAGTTTATCTATCTATCTGAAATAATTGCCGATTTTTATGTATACTTTCAAGTCAGTGTTGACTCCTGATGACTGCCTGAATTATTCCCAGCATTTTCTTAGCAAGGTTTTTCAGAAGTGGTTTACCCTTGCCTTCTTCCAGTGATGGGTTGCTCCCGGTTCGCACGAGCCGGTAGTGGTGATGGTGTGATGTCACCGTACCGGTTCTCCGCAGCTGGGAGCTGGGTCCACTCATCTGCCCGTACTTACCTTTCTCCTTTTTTTTTGAGCTGTTTAGCCCAGATGAGGCATGGAAATCAACTAAAAAGCACCCATCAGCTGGGCTAAACTGTTCTACACATGTGCAGAGCGCTTTTTTTGAGCTGTTTTCCAAAAAAGTATTTAGTGCGCATGTGTGGAACGCCCCTTTGGCGCGCTCACTTCGCTTGTGTGCGCACACCGATCACACACAAAGCGCATGCATGAAGAGAACCAGTGGTAAAGGTAAGTAGAACCCACCCCTGCCTTCTTACTAGGGCTGAGAGACTGACTGGCTCAAGGCCACCTGATCGCTTTGGGCCCAAGGCCTTAACTACCACAAATTGGCTGTTAGTTGTATATTGCTTTCCATTAAAAAAAAAAATCTCAAAAACAATTATAGTTGAAATGCAACAGTAAAAAGAAAATACAGTATAGAAATAGGAAGTAAAATAAAATTAAAACAAGTAGAAGCAGCAATAGAAACTTAAAAATGACAAGTGTTAACACACCATTAAAGTATATTGGAAAATAAAGCTTTCGAACGAAAGCTGGAACGAACTCCCCACCGACCTCCAGACTGCCCCCGACCTCCACTCCTTCCGCCGGGATCTTAAGACATGACTTTTCCAACAAATAGGCTGAGACATGGGGTTATTTTAGATCTATTTATTTTTTACATTTTATATTTTTATATACAGGATTGCATTTATTTTTATATATTGTCTATTGTACTTTTTTATCTCTGTAAGCCGCCCCGAGTCCTTCGGGAGAAGGACGGCATATAAATGCAATTAAATTCAAATTCAAATTTCTGCATTAAACAAGAATCACTTATTTAAAATTAATTTATGGTCTAAGAGTAGACAAAAAGTGACCTTCTAAAGCTGAGATAAACATAAGAAACTCAGTGCAAAACTGTTTTTCCTTGTTTCTGGGAACAAGACATTCATGTAGCAGCTGAGAAAAAAACAGGTTGGCCCAGCTATGCAGTTCTGATCTTTACCCTGTACAAGGTTTGTGGCTGTCTCCATTACACTTGTTTTTTCCTGAAAAAAGTATCTCAGAGAAAGGAGGGATATGGTCAAAGAGAGGAACCTACACGGAAAACCCCTTTTCTTCTACTGCTTCCCTAATTCCATGAAATCTGTAGGCTAAACATTCCTGTTTCCATGAGTTTCATGAGTCAGGAAACTTGGATTATCACAAGAACTAATTAAAAACATCACATGAGCATGTCCAGTAGCATAAGGTTAACTAGACATTTACATCAAGCAGTAGGGCTAAATACAACGAACAATGAAATGATTATATTGTGAAGTGGAGGAACTGACAATTGATTAAAAAATGTCTCTTTATCTGTTAACTGTATAAGCAGTTAATCTAAAAGATGAACATTTTTTCAATCTAAGGAGATCTGATTGGGTTTAACTCGTCTTCAGAAAGATGCTATAAAAGGTTGTTCCAGAAATTTCCATATACTGTATCGCACAAATGAACAGCCTTTGGACATTAACATCTGTCCTTTGCCTGCTATCTGTTTGGCAGCATGCTATCCTAATAGTACATTATTTTTAATGAGTAATTCAGGGGTAGGTTCCACTTACCTTTACTACCGGTTCGCAACAGGAGCACACATGCTTCTGCACATGCGATAATTGTCTGTGATGACGTTGGGGTGGGTGGGCAGAGCCTCCTGCCACCATTACTTCCAGTTCGCAAGAACCGGACTGAACTGGGAGCAATTCACCACTGGAGTATTCCCATATGGTTATATAGTTTGGCTTTTAGGTTTGTGAGCCATCTAGAGGTGCACAACTATGGCAGTATAAAAGCAATAGGAAATAAATATCCATACATGAATGCTTTCAAAATAACATGTCAGCTCAAACTACAGTATGCACAATTTTAGAAGGGGATGGATGAATATTTCAAAAAGATTTGTTTTATTGATTTGATGCTTTTGTGATTTATATCTAATTGTACACCACCCTTATTGTACTTGTGATTTAAAATATTATTAAAAAAGGGATCAGTTGCTTTTGGAAGCATGTCAATAGGAATATTCATTCTATAGGTTGCCATAGGTTGCCATAGGTTTGTGTTGGCGAACCTATGGCATGCGTGCCGGAAGTGGAACGGGGAACCATTTCCCCTGGCATGTGAGCACTCTCGTGTGCATGCATGTGTGATTGCGCATGCATGCGAGACAGCCAGTGTGCGTGTGTGCAGATGGCGCAGTTGTGCACGTGTTGCAGGGGTGCATGTGCACGACAGCTCTGCGCAAGCGCAGTAGTGCAGTTGTGTGCACAATTCAGGGCACGCACACGCGACACCTCTGCGCATGTGCAGATGCGTGTGCAATTCGGGGGTGGTGGTGGCACGTGAGCCAAAAAAGGTTCGCCATCGCTGCTATAGGGTTTCATTCTACAGCATTTGCTGCAATTCTACAGTCATCTTATAGGGTTTGCTGCCATTCTCTTTTATTCAAGATAATTCATGTTTTGGATCTGGGTTATGATTCTTTCTTATCTTCCTAGGTAATTCTCATTGCAGTACTTAAAATAGGTGGGCTAAGTAAGTGGTTGTGATTTCCAGTATCTGAATTTCCTATGAATATATATAGAATTAATTCTATAGGCCAGTGATGGCGAACCTTTTCGACATCCAGTGCTCATTATCCAGATTTGAGTTATCTTCCAAACATAAATTTCTTTACTATCTGCTTGTATGGTTGGCTAGGCACAGCTCTTTCCAACGGTACCTTTTAGATGTAGATAGTTATTGTATTTCTGCAGAAAGACCCAAGGTAGGATCCTGAGACATATCTATATGTGTGCAATTCAGGAGCAAGGACAGACTAGATGGAAAATTATGCAAGAGAGTAGATCTGCATCTTTATGTGGTCTAGATAGAGAAATAAAAATGTACTTTATATTAAAGGTTGGGATTATTCAACTGGGAAAACAATGAGTGATTTAAATTTCCTTAATTTTCTATTTTTACTGGAAATATTTCAGTATATCACAAATGAAATAACTATTAACAGAAATATTGATCAACTTTTAAAGAACAGCCCTTCTTCCTTTGCTTTCCCTTATTTTTTAATGTATGTTCTCTCCTTAGAGATGAGAGATGGAATAACCACAGTTTATGGTTTGGGAGGGAGTTATTTTCAGTGCCTGCAATGATGATGGTAAATAGACAACCTGTATCGTATATCAAGGTAGGACCAGAAATGATTTTTTTTCAGACATAGGATTCCTATGTCTAACAATTAAAAAAACACCATACATCTATTCTACCTTTTTCTTCTAAATCAATACCTGTAAGAAAATAGCTGAAACAGCCATGGAAAAAGATGGGAGAATTAGAAATACCGAATATTGTTTAGATCTCTTGTAAAATTCTAGAACGAAACAAAGCAGCTGTACAATAAAAGCTTAAACTGCTAATATCCTGTGATGCTTTTCCGCTTTCCTAGATTGTACTTTTAAATGCTTTGTATCAATAGTACTCCTAGGATTTCTAAAGTATAACTTGGGATAATCAGAAGAAAAGTAATTTGATTTGCCTTGAAGCCACCTATACTCTATATATTCCACCTCCATATGAAGCTTCTGGTGAGTACAATTTTGTGTTAGCTATTAAAAGTGACCCACACGACAGTTGCTCTTGCTCGATTTACAGGAAGAGAAGAAATAGAAAAAGCAGAGATCCCCCTCCCCTTTCCTGGCAGCACACTTGTGTCACATAACCTTTGACCTGTCAGTGATTCCTGCAGGACATTTATGCAGTAGAAGAATGTGCTGGTCCTGGAGGGCTCATGTGGTTCTCATCAGCTTCCCAAGGCTCAGTGGGTGGGAATGCTCTCCCACATGCAGCTATTTGGATATGTCAGTGGCCCTGAATGTTGCAGTAGGCCGGCTCTATTCACCTCCCCGCGTTGGTGGAGTTTACAGCAGGGCAGACACTGAGTCTCCATTCCAGCATCCTCAGATGGTAACCAAGGACACTTGCTCATTTTTCTCTCCAGTTGCCCTGATTATCTTCTCCCCCCCCCCCCAAGCAGGTTTTGCATTTCAGCTTTGATGATTTTCAAATATCCATCCCACTCCATGGTCTGACCCTCTCCACTCTGACAAATAAATAAGTTTCTCTCAGCATGACGAGCTTTACTTCAAAAAAACTTCAGGTTTTCTTTTTAGAGCTAGAGTGTCCCTGATAAAGAGGGACAGAAGGATTTATTATTCACGCCACCCACAAGCTCCTCGGGGAATTTCCTTATTTTGTTTTAGCTGGAATCTCAAAAAAGCTGCGACTCTGATTCAAGGCTTCATTTTGGGGTTTGGCCAAACAGAGAACTGCAGTAATACTAGAACCTCCTAAAGAAATATTAAAATCAGCATCTGAAGAAAGCTAACCCAATGGGGTAAGCTGGTGCCTTCCAGGTGTGTGGAGTTCAACTATCATTTTCAATTATACTGACCAATGGTAGGGATTGCAGGGATTACAGCAAAACATCTGGAAAACACCATGCACCTGCTAAGTTTTTGTTTAAAAGACATAGGAGCAGTATAGATCCCTTTTTCTGGTCTGATGGCCGCCAACAAGGTCATCGGTTTTCTTATCTTTAGACTCCACCAGCCTTTGATTAGCATTGTTCCATTTCTCCCTGCTTTAAATTTTTTCTTTTCTTATATCACTGCTTTGATGTGCATAATCTACTCTTTCCTTCCTTTGAGTTGGCTAGTTTCCCAAGTCTAATGAAAACAGCATAAAGTTCAGTCTACACATCCCATTGTGGTGCAGTCTATAAAAGCTGGGTGATGAAAAGAGAGAGGAGCCCTCTCTATTACAGGGCATTCAACTTTGTTCTGCTTCTTTCTCTCTTTCCTTTAGATCATGTACTTACCATCTACACCAATGAAGCAAGTGGAAAAGGAAGTTGAGTGGAATTATCATCCTTAACATTGTTATTGAACTGCTAGGCTTATTTTTTTTTCAAGTTAGTATGAGGTTTTGTTTCCCTGCCCTTTATTATTTCCATTCATAGCATTCACCTTGTTTCAAAGCGCATCCTAGAAGGAAAAACCCTATTCCTTCTCATTTAAAGGTACAAAAGGTGTTTGAAAGGGCCTGGCAGACTGAAATGGAAAAGTGCTTCCTAATTATTTTGACATAGATGTATAGACCTGAGAATTGCTAATACCAGTGGTGGGTTGCTACCGGTTCACCCCGGATCGGGCGAACCAGTAGCAGCAGCGGGAGGCTCTGCCCACCTGCCTGGATGTCTCTGCGCATGCACAAAAGCATCGTGTGCGTGTGTGAGCGCCCACGAGCGAACTGGTAGCGACAGGATTTGAAACCCACTACTGGCTAATACCCTACTATTCTGAAGCCAAGTGCTCTGTCTTCTATTAAATCAGTTAAATGAATCAGTTCTAAGATGGAATAGGTGAAAAAGATATGTAGGCAAAGTGCTGAAATAACTGCATGTGTGTCTGGATGGGTTGCCATGCTTTATTAATTTTGTATGGCATACATTTGTCAGGGAGCTCTACAATGCTATGTTACAGTAGTATCTTGACAGCCTACTTGCTGGTTTGTTCAGTTTTGTGTTTGCGTGCTTATCCATGACGAACCATGGGAGGTAAACTAGCTTGTACCAGCTGGCTAGAAGGTGATTTCTTCCAGGGCCACTTCTACCAATCTCACCTTGCATCTGAGCAGGTCCAGCATTGGCCCCCATTCTCTTCACGCAACTAGCCTTTCCCACTGGAGTGTCACCCATTTATCTACTTGCAATAATGCTTTAGAACTGCTGGATGGGCAGGACAGAAGCTAGAGACAAGTGATGGGTTGCCATGTTGAATCTCTTTGTTTAAGTGGTACTTATGTTCTATTCATTCAGCTCTCCTCACCTCAATGATATAATCTTTCCCATCCTTGCTGTGAACAGCTTTGACTGCACAGATGTCAAGGCCGCCAAACATCTCCGCAACAGAATCTGCCCAGAGTCGGTATCTGCCAAAACCAGATGGGATTATTATTAAAAAAAATATATCAAACAAGCTTCTTATTAGGGATGGCAATATTCTTAACTTTCCACAAAATGGATAGCTTTTTTTTACAGTGGTTTTATGCTACCGTAATAATACAGATGTTTTCTTAAATTAAAATATTTCTGATTATATCTATATTTGTGATGAAATAGCTTCTGCATTTTACATTCAACTGTCAATAGTACAGGAACAAGCATGCAATAAATACACTCCAGGTTATCATTTGGTATTATAGCATTGAAAGTGTTAAAAAAGATATTAAATATCCTATGAATCTATATCTGCAAAATCAAAATCTGTGTAATGGCTTTTTCTGTGACATTCAATGGAAGTAAACATTGGACTTTAAAAATGCAAGATAGAAAGAATATTGACATTTTTAAGTTTTGATGTAAGAGAAAATTCAACATCAAAACTGGAGAATACCATGATTAGCCAAGAAAAAAAAAAGGATCTTAACAAAAAATTATCATACAAATATTCACAAATACCATCTTTTGGACCCGTTGTACAAAGACCTAACTCTATTGAAAAGTTTATAAAGCTGAGAAAATGGAAGGAAAAACAAAACTCAATTGCTGTGGTGATAGGTGAACTATTGGAAGAGTTGAAGAATCAGGTTGAGAAGAGGTCACTCTGAAGATTATGTATGTGGTGACTAAGAATTAACACCAATAATACACACAATCAAATAGAATAACAATGTCCTCAGGAACTTGGTGGGAAAAGAAAGAATTATAAGAATTAAGAGCTGTGGTGGCGCAGAGGTTAGAATGCAGTACTTCAGACTACTCCTGCTGACTGCTGGCTGCCAGCAATCCGGCAGTTCAATTCTCACCAACTCAAGGTTGACTCAGCCTTCCATTCTTCTGAGGTCAGTAAAATGAGGAGCCAGATTGTTTGAGGGCAATATGCTGACTCTGTAAACCACTTAGAGAGGGTTGTAAAGCATGGTGAAGTGGTATAAGTCTAAGTGCTAAGTCAGTGGTTCTCAACCTTCCTAATGCCGCAACCCTTTAAAACAGTGCCTCATGTTGTGGTGACCCCCAACCATAAAATTATTTTCATTGCTACTTCATAATTGTAATTTTTCTACTATCATGAATTGTAATGTAAACACCTGAAAGGCAGGTGTTTCCTCAACCTTTCTCACAAGTGCAATGGCCCACATCTAACG
>JANHFM010010593.1:131773-141894 GCA_032468115.1 Grayia smithii | reverse complement strand
CCCAGAATACCCCAGCCAGCAAAGCTTTGGGTATTCTGGGAGTTGAAGTCCACCAGGCTTAAAGTTGCCAAGGTTGGAGACCCCTGATCTAGGATGAATAGGAGATATCAAACGACTGTGCTCTCTCACTCCAGAGAAAGAAAGCAACACTATAGTTGAGCAGTTAAATGAGGAGAAGCAGAAAGCAGCAGGTGCCATGTTTTAAATGTACAAGAATGCAAATTCGGTTTCTGCACTACTGCTGGCTATTTGAGATAATAACTTAATGCATTTTTAAGCCTATCCGATGTACCCCAAAGATTGTATGTTAGTAATAGTTGTTCTTTCTATTTAATACCTCTCAGTCATGGCGATCTGTTCCAACATGGCAGAACCTGTGTTTGCTTTCCAGTTTCCAGAGATTGATGTCCTCCTGGGAAAAACAAACAAGCCATATGAGAACAATCAATGCTCCCAAACATTGTAATTCCTCTCCAAACTGAACAAAGGAGGGAAGAAATGAGGGAAGCAGGACAGACTGAGTTGGCACGAAATCCTTTCAGAGCCCTGCTGTCTTCGAAGCTTTTAACTGTTGCTGATGATTCAGTCAATGCGTAACACCATCCATAAGCTGGAAATGGCCCTCTAAATGCTGGCAACCTCCCACGTAGTTACATCTTTATCCAAATCCTTGTTGGGTGTTCTTATATCAGCCTTATGAACTCTTTTGCAGAGCATGCCAGGCATTGTACAGTAGAAATGCCTGTGAAAAGGCTGTGGAATAATTAACCTTGCCCACTGTAGTATAGAATTTAAACTGCTCATGAAGCTCTATGCCAGAAAAGCCAAGCAAAAGCTTCCCACAGAAATCAGTGAGCTTTAGAATTGGTCTTTTTTTAAAAAAGGAGATGATAGGATAAAAAGCCAAACCAGTGGCTTTCATTGAGGTCTGCTTCCTATTGTGATAGAAATACAGCTATCTCTTCTGACGGAGATTGAATGGCACTAAAAACCACCCACTGGCTTTCTCCCACTGGTTCCTCAAGAGGTATTAAAGAACTCAAGTCTTTTTTTCTTGTAACTGGTTATTGATGCCTGTGCTTGCTGGTAGTGCTGTTGGCAGACTTGGTCTTCTGAAATTACATTTAGAGTGTAGCATCCACAAAATAATCCAGCTGCATGATCAGATACTATAAATGTCAGCTTTCACAGGCTCTTGATGTGCATCATCAGAAGGGTAAGAGAACATAGTTTCTGTTGAAAAGTAGAACATTTTGAAACTAATATTCAGCAGTTTAATTTCAGTATCAGTGACAGTACCAGCTTTGAGCACATCACTTGTTACAGTGATACAAATTTTTTTCCCCACATACTGGAAAAGAACTAGCTATAAGATACATTTAATTATATTTTGAATGATGCTTGGGTAAGACCAACACAATGTGGTTTAAGCAAAATATATGGAGAAGTTCCTTCAAATACATGATTCTTCAGTTCAGGAAACTGTATATTGACGAGCTAAGGAAGTGCTAATCTTTCTGGACTTTAAAAAAATCATTTTAGATCAAGAGCTGAATCTATATTACAATTTTGGCTGATGTCTCCTCCTTGTGCAGTCTTAACTTTTGTAAGTTAGCACCTCAGAAAAGATGGCATCACTTAAACAGAAATTTAGATCATTACAAGTTGTCTATATACATTTTATATCAAACACAAAAATCACAATTTACTAAGATGCATGTTGATGGCTTCAAGGAGAGGTTTAACACAACACTGAAAAAGAGATACATTACTGATGATATCAGAATGGGAAGTATAATCAACAGTGGTAAAATTAGCAGTATATATTCACAGCTGAAATTTGACTAAATTCAAGCAAAATAGTTTCCATGCATATTATATATTACATAGCAAGGCATATGTAAACATTAGAGTACATTTTAAGGGGGAAAGAATTAATTAAAGAATTGAAGTTAGAAATACATGAAAATTTGAATTGTATAAATATTGAATATCAGTCAGGATATAAATGGGAAGTTGGAAACTAAATATTTACTCAATAATGCTTTTAGCAGATTTTCCCCCTTTTTCTCCTTTCTCTTGGGTGATTTATCTTTAAAAAATAAATAGTGGAGATATTGGCATTCAACTCAGACATTTAAAAAGAAACTTATAATCCTTTTCCTTTTTGTTAAAAACAGTACATTTTGTTTTTTATCCATTATCAACAATATATTGAGCACCAACTGCACAACTTTGCAATCTATTTGTCCAACTACCAATTCAATGTTTGCTCTAATTTTTTCTTTTTTGTCTATTTTTTGTCTATTTTTAAAAAAATATTAATGAGAAAAATGCATTTTTTCAAAGAAATAAAAATGTGTACCTTTTTACTTCATTTCTGTCACTCAGCCACTTATGCTGATATTGGTAAATCATGTAAAATGGTTTCTTTCTCCTTCCTTCCTTCCTTCCTTCCTTCCTTCCTTCCTTCCTTCCTTCCTTTCCTTCCTTTCCTTCCTTCCTTTCCTCTCTCTCTCTATCCCTTTCTTGTACTTGTCAAATGAATGTACAAAAATTTTCTGATATGCTACTGATGACAAAATGTCTTACATTTTGCTTGACAAATGTTCTTTGTAACACAATAAATTTCAGAAAATATTATACTGCAAACAATTGAACAAACAATAGCATTTGGGAATATATTCTAAGAATGATATAATTATAACATGGATTAGTTGTGGTTAAATGGGTTGTAAATTTTGCTTTTCCTGTTATTTTTGAGTTCCTAGTCTTAATTATTAGTCACTACCCATTACAAAAGGGGTTGCAACTCTAGAATTGCATCTCTCACATCTGGAGAGCACCAGATCCACTGTTGGTTGCCTAATCCTTCTTTTAATAGACCTTCCAACCTGTCTTTTTTATTCTTTGTGCTGCTGAGCAGCAAAGCAACCGCAACATGTGATTCAGAATCCTGTTAAGACAATATGTTTGGCAGCTGCCTAAAGCCTCACCAGAAGGGAATGCATTATATCAAAGTTATTATTTCTCTTTTCATTTAACATACATTATTTTTCTTGGCTATCTTTTAAAATGAGAGAAGAATGCAATATTTAGAATGTAACATGCGTTTAGAATTCTAACATTTCTTTGGTTACTACTTTTGTATTCAATTAAAAACAAAATCTCTTTAACATAGTCACAATATCTGTTAAAAAAAACTCACATGTAAGCTTTGTAATTGTTGCCAATTTTCTGGATTCGGATGTCGTATTTGGAGTCAACAAAAGTCTCTGTCGTGACATACGTTTTGGCCATGGCTACCACACTTACAATGTCTTGGAAATCATGCTGGTTCTCAATTTTCACCTACGATTGATAAAGATCATAAAATGAAATTTTACGTAGATGAAAAATAGTGCAGTCAGTCAGGGATTATTAGAAATTACTGTCATTTTGCTGGGTGAAATGCCCTGGCGAGGGAATACATTTAAAAAAACCTGAGGGATAGGAGTTGTAAGATATTTCTGTGCACAATGCTCACTCCTTTCAGAGAAAGAGAATCTTAGTCTTATCCATTCCTCAATTCCTCCAAAGCAATTTGAAATAAACATACTAATCATCTTCATTCCTATCAATCTGAGAATGCTAGAAGCACATAGAGGGGCAGAATAGGAAGCTTTGGAAGCCATATTAACACCGGAAGCTTTCACGCTGACACCTTCTTGCGCTTGGGAAAGGGGGATTCGGGTTAATGTTAGCATTCCAGAACAACCCAACTCCATTGAAAAACTCTGAGACAGGCATCATCTCAAATCTTCCATTTATTACAGTAGGTATATTGGCACATCTAGGAAACCCTGAATCTGAGAATTCCAGGTTTTCCCTCAATAAATCAAAATCCAAAAATCCAGCCCCTGCACCCATCAGTCCATCACATGGCCCAATCACCATCCTTGAGCCACCACTGCAACCACTGCTCTAGATGCAGGAACACCATCACCTTGACCGAAAAGAAGAATGTTATTACGTATGTCTAACTACAATCTCTCTACCAAATTCCCCCTCCTACTTTCCCAAGTGCAAGAAGGTGGCTGTCAGCATTCCAGAAACCCCCCCAACTCCAAGTAAAATTCTGAAGCAAGCATTTTTCAAAGTTCCATTTACTAGAATAGGTAAACTGGCACATCTGGGAAAACTCAAATCTGAGAGGTCTGGGTTTTCCCTCAGTAAATTACAACCCCCAAAACCATCCCCTCACTCTTCAGTCAATCACATGATCCAATCACCATCGGCCTCATCTCAAGATAGCACTCTGACCACTCCTTCTCCAGATGCAGGATTGGCCTGACCTTGACCGATAGGAAGAATGCTATTATGTCTAAAGACAATCCCTCTACTAAATCCCCCCTCCTACTTTCCCACACATGAGAAAGTGGCAGCATGGAAGCTTCCAGCCTAATATGGCTTCCAAAGCTGAAAGTGGCAGTGTGGAAGCTTCCGGTGTTAATATGGCTTCCAAAACATTATTGTTTGCTCTTTCATGTTTTAAAATATGTACTCTGTGCATTTTTCTGTTTGCAAAATATATAAATCAAACTGATGCTCGTAATGGTGTGAAGCTGCCTATCAAGCCACCATTCCTTCTCTACTTGAGATCACCTTAAAATGGAAGGATAGCCCAGAATGTCCTTAGTATATTCTAAAACAATTGCAAAATGTTTATGTTGCAAAAACAGGAACCCCACTTCTATGCTGCCACCAACCTGATTGCACTTGGGTAATCAAAATCAATTCTTCCACCTCCATCCCAAAAGGGAAGGGGAAAAAAAAAGACTGAGAAACAAAATGGTCTCTTGTCAATTTCACCCTTTTATCTAAAACTAGCATCCCCCTTCATGGACTTGCTAAGAAGGCTGAAACTCAGAAAGGAGGAGGAAAGACAAGGCAAGAGATCCTTCCAGCAGAAAAATAGCCTCTCCAAAATCTCCCCATTGAAAAAGGTTATGATTTGCATCATCATCACTATTTTGATTAAAACATAGTTAGACCAGACTAAACTCAGCTACAGTAACATGGGATCACAAGAAATCCAGAGCCTGCTTTTGAATTGGCATAAAGACCTCCATGGAAATATCCTTGGAGTGCAAGAATTAATAGAGCAGAGGCGGGTGGGGGATACTAATCTGAATCTCTGTTGTGGAACTGAACATCTACCCTCCAACCTGGAAACCTGATGGGTTGATTCTCACTTAAATCCAGTTCATGTTGAGGCTCTGATCCCACCAGTACCAGAAGTACAATATAAACTATGAAATTTAGAACAGATATTGTCATAAGATTCCATACATATTGCATGAGGCCCAATAAATGTCTCAAAGATTGCCTCTGTCATGAGACACAAGAGGTCTTGGTGGCCCAAAGTACAGTACATTTGGCCAGCTGTGCCCAGCTATCAGATGCAACCTTTCCTGGCTGGGTCTTGTAGAAAGTCAGCACTCTCCTAGAGAATGAAATATTTTTGGAAATGTTAAAAAGGCAGGATAGAATATTTCCCCTAAAGGAGAAATGAAAAAAGAAATCTTAAGGGAGGCAGAAACCAGCACCAATTTCCCTGCCCCAAGCAGAAACTGAGGAGGCCAGCTTTTAGAAATGTAGATTTGGTAATCCATTCAGAAAGACTGGGCCAGACAGAAACTCCAGATAAGCAATTAGGTCAAGATTAGGACAAGATTAACTCAGACAAACACCTAGGATTTGCATTTCCACTTCTGCCTATAGAGCCAGCCATGACCCCATAGGAATCTGACAACAGCAATTAGAATATTAAAGAATATTCTTGCACAGGAACAGGAAAGTCAAATACAAAGCCTAATACTTTGTCTAAGTTTTAAAATGCACTTCCCTAATATTGCACAATATTGCTTGGGTTGTTTGTTTTTCGTATCAGTTGAGTATTTTCCTTTTTACCCTTGCAGTAAAATCTTAACATAGCCCGACCACACTCTACTATTCCTTCTGAAATCTGTACCTATATTATGATTCCTTTTGGTTGAGGCTTTTAAAAGTATTATTTATATGTATTGCATTTTATTGTGTTAATTTATGTATATCACCTTTTCTGAGATTCTTAAATAAAATAATAAAAAAAGATTTTGCCTTGTGCTTTTAACATGCCATACATTACAACCCAGTAGTGGGTTTCAAATCCTGTTGCTACCGGTTTGCTTGTGGGTGCGTGCACGCCTGTGCGCACTTGCAATGCTTCTGCACATGTGCAAAGATGTTCGGACAGGTGGGCGGAGCCTCCTGCCGCTGCTATCGGTTTGCCTAATCCGGGGTGAACCAATAGCAACCCACCACTGATTACAACCCATATCATCCTCAACCTGGAGATAATAACTGTATTCATTCATATCATCTGGAAAGTACCAGATTGCAGAAGGAGGTTCTGTCTGACTTTGGTTTTGTATGTGGTTGAAAAGACACCAGTGTGTGTATGTAGTAGCGGTTTGCAGATTTAGGTAAATATGAGATGTGGCCTGCAAAAATCAGGATAACTGCTTGATAGCATTAAAGAGTCAATGTTGGAATGGTGTGTGTATGTGGGGGGGGGGGAGTAAAAAGTTAGGGGTTTTTATTGCTCTGATGCCATTTAGTGATTGTCTGACATTTGCAGTGCCAGATCTGGTAGCTCTAGGTTTAGGACCAGAAAGGCTTATTGGATCTTATCTGGACTGCTTCTTTACCAAGCATTGTTTGTCTTCACAGGGAAGGGTGCTCTTTGAGAACTGCATGACAAAGAGAAATGAACAAACATTTTTCTGGCATGGAGTGGACCCATGTTGCTTCTGCCTGTTTGTGCAGCTGCTGGAGATATAGAATGTCTATGTGGAAAAGAAAGCAACTCTGCTGCCATTTTTAACTTTTACCACTGTAAATATATTATGGAATTGTAGAAATATATACTTTAGATGCTGCTAACAACCCTCCCCCCCAATCAGTGACAAACTGCTTATAATTTTAACATGGTGTGTGACATTTGCAATAATTATACTATTGACTGCATTGCTATTAACTTTCAATATTATAAAACTGGATGCTCTTCTATCATTAAACTTAAACGTGTAAATAAAATAATCACATTTCTTTTCCTGATTAAACAAATACATGTCCTGTTCAGTGTTTTAGACTGTGATCTTGTTGGAGCCAACTTTCCAACTTCTATTGTGCAATAAGGAGTATTGAATGACTAAAAACAAAAATGAAAAAAGCATGGTAAGCTGCATTTGGATAGACAAAATTGACACCTTAGTGCCACTAAGCTTGATGCTATGAAACTTCCTGCTGCATCTAACTTTATTTTTAAAATATTTACAGTAAATTTAAAAGCACAGTTCTAGTGTTTCACTTTGCATTCTTACAAAATAAAAGAGGACTTCCTGTGGAAATGAACTAAGCTGCCCCAAGAAGACAGAGCTGAAATGGCAGAATATCTAGCAGTCAAAAGGACCAACTTCACCAGTTAGTCTTCTAGTAAATGGGTATCTTATGACCACTTCTATTCAAGCTAGGATAGGGGTGTCAAACTTGCACCCCACATCCAATGCGTTACGCACTGGCCACGCCCACCCCTGGTTTAGCAGAGGGGGAAAAAATCATGAAACAATGTGTGACGACAAGGTGACTCTGCGAGTTTGACACTCCTGGGCTAGGAAGTTAAGCAGGACTGGTCAAATATGTGGGTGAAGGACCACAAAAAAACCCCCTCAAAAAACCTGTGTATATGGTCACCAGAAGTTGTATTTAACTGGATGGCATCATTATTTTTTATGTCAGTTACACAATTTGAATTCTAATGTTATTGTTGGAATACTGCAGCCCATTTAATAAGTTGATACATGACTTTAAAGAGGCAGTTTGCTGTTGACATCATCACAGGGCACAGATGACTCTACAGTCATCTAGAGGTTCTAGGAAATGTTAGTTGGAGATCAACTTTATTCGTGTCAAAACTTTGATTCAATTTTCTTTCTTCTGGAATGCTGATCCCCTTGTTCCCCCTTTAACTTTACTTATTATTGGTAGTCCAAATAAATATAAAATGGAAAAGAGTGGCATGCTTGACTGTAGTTTGATTCCTTCATCTCGGTGAAAACTATTTGTGCAGAGGCAAATGTATAGTCTAAATTTGTTAATATATAATCAATTGACATTCTGAGTGGGGTTTTTTTTCTGTGATTGTTAAAGCAGGATGACAATGTATTTTGTTATCAGAAAGATGTAACCTATTAATCCTGAAAGTGGTGGCTTCCAACTGTGTTGGGATTTTAACTTCCAGAATTCTAAATGCTGGCATGTATCATAGAAGTCTGAATTCATCTGGAAATCATCAGATTTGAGGAAAGAAGATAAAATCTAAAGCCCATTTATCTATCTACAGTAATATAGAGTTTAAAAAAAACTTGCTGCATTTACACATAGCTTTTTTGGCAAGCCAAAAACAGTTGGAAACAGGGTAATCACATCTCAGGAATTCTTTAATTTGGATTGCTGCACTCAGTAGGATGTTGATTTGGGTTTCCTGGCTTAAATGACCCTTCCCAATGTATGGGTTTTTTTTTAGGAAAGACATAACAAAGAAAGAAATAACAAAGTTATTACATAGCCTAGAAGCTCCCTGATTAGTCTTTCAAGAACAATTTTGTTATTTGGGAGTATTACGTCACAATGATTGGAATTTAGCTAATCTAATCCTCTGAAATTTCCAGTAAAGACAGACTCTCATGGTTTCCCTTTCTTTGGAAAGATACCCTGTTTCCCCGAAAATAAAACCCAACCGGAAAATAAGCCCAGCATGATTTTTCAGGATGCTCGTAATATAAGCCCTACCCCCAAAATAAGCCCCAGTTAAGGTTGTCACAGATGGAGGTGTTTAGTACTGTATTTCCCCCCAAATAAGACCTAACTGGAAAATAAGCCATAATGCATCTTTTGGAGCAAAAATTAATATAAGACCTGGTCTTATTTGGGGGGAAATGATAGTGGTAGTGCAGTGGTTAGAATGCAGTATTGCAGGCTAATTCTGCTGCCTGCCATCAGCTTGATCCTGACCGGCTCAAGGTTGACTCAGCTTTCCATCCTTCCAAGATTGGTAAAATGAAGACCCAGATTGTTAAAGGCAATATGCTGATTCTGTAAAGAGGACTGTAAAGCATTATGAAGCAGTATATAAATAAGTATTACTGATATTGGTATTTGACCAGACTGCAATGTTATAACCAAGGAGTAAGCATCTTGCTTCTAAATACTATGTGAACACAGTCCTTTCTCACACAATGGACAGATAAGAAGAGTGTGTGAAGGAACAGAACCCTTATATTCTCTGGTTACAGATTTCTTAGCTTTGAAGTGTGTGTGTGTGTGTATGTGTGCTCTTTTCAAGTCTATGCTTGAGAATAGGAGCGATTGCTTATTGTTAAAATTTGATCCTCCAACTTTATTAATGTGTGGCATTTTTGCCAAATAAAAATGACAGTATTAAATACCGTTAAGGGTGGTACTAAATAATCCAGGAAGCTGGGATTAAAAGGATTGTACATTTCATATCCAGAAAATTGCCTTTTGCAACTTCCTGTATCTGTTTTTTTTAGCAGATATCAGCATCCAAATAAAAGTATTCTGTGCTGATCTGCTGAGGTCCAAATAGATACAAGCATAATTGTATCTGATCCTTGTCTGCTGAGGGTCAGTTATGTTTGCGTGAAATCAGTTTGTGCACAGTATGTTTTTTCCTTTATATAACCACACACAAAAGAAGTAACTGCAGAGAAATGTTGTGGATTTGAGGAAAATATACATATTGTACTTCTTACATCTCACATCTTTTTCTTTTCTTTTTTTCCACTTATATCCCGCCCTTCTCCGGAGACTCAGGGTGGCTTACAATTTCAAGCACAACTCAACGTGCTCAGCAAATTCCTTCATTCCTTGTATATGCCTGCTTATTTTGGGGGGTTTTTGCCCCTCCCCAAGCAGCATTTTTACAAAATCAGCTTATTCCCCCCAACAATCTGGGTCCTCAGTTTACCTACCCCGAAAGGATGAAAGGCTGAGTAAACCTTGAGCCTGGTGAGAAT
>JANHFM010010593.1:117533-131673 GCA_032468115.1 Grayia smithii | reverse complement strand
AGTGCCATTGTAACTTTGAATGGTCACTGAATGAACTATTGTAAATCGAGGACTACCTGTATATACCCATTTGAATCTTCACTCAGTTCATACATTGCTTGTTTTCTAATTAACAGGCAAAACAAGGCTGAATCCAGACAGCTTGGTAGATATGCTGGCTAAAGGAGCCAAAGCGGACTTAAGTTTACTGTTGAACACAATATGCCTTGTGCCACACACACAACTGCTGACTCTTCCTCCATAGCGTCCTTCAGAACAAGGAACGGAACAGAACAGAGCTGGAAGGGGCCTTGGAGGTCTTCTAGTCCAGGCCCCTGCTTAAGCAGGAGAACCTGTACCATTTCAGATAAGTGGCTGTCTAGTTTCTTCTTAAAAACAAAAAAACAAAAATTGTGGAACGTCCACAATTACTGAGAGGAAGCTATTCCACTGGTTAATTGTCCTCACTGTTAGGACATTTGTCCTAAATACCAGGTTGCTCCTCTCTTTGGTTAGTTTCCAACCATTGTTTCTTGTCCTGCCGTCTGGTGCTTTGTAAAATAATTTGACCCCCTCTTTTTTGTGGCAGCTCCTCAAATACTGGAATACTGCTATCATGTTACTCCTAATTCTTCTTTCCTTTAGACTAGCCAAACCCCAAATCATGTAGCCGTTCTTCATATGTTTTAGTCTCTGGGCCTTTGATCATCTCCGTTGCTCTTCTCTGAACATTTTCCAAGGTCTCGACATCTTATGTTAGAATATTAGAATGTGATTGGCAGTTGGTGTCTGAGTTCCACCTGACGTTAGCTGCTTCATGCAAAGACTTTGACAATTCACAGACTGGCTGCTTTTTAAATTATCTCTTTTATTCATTAAACATGAAACTTTTAATAATAATAATAATATCGAAAAACAATTTTAGGTGGGTAATCAACAGCATGACCCATAAGGTCCATTAGCTGATCATGCCAACTGCAGGCACTTGTGCAATGTGTAGGCAACTGCTGATGAACAGTGCATGAATGATGGGACATCTTTGTGCTGAAGTGAGGAGCTTGGATAGAAGTGCCCATACTTCAGAGTTGGGAAAGGAAAATTCAGTAGAGGCCAAAAACTCACTTTAAAACTGAGTATTAAAAAAATATTGAGTACTGAAAACAATCAAGGCAGAAGACAATGAAAGATCAGCCCTATCTGTGGCTCAGGAAATTAAGTTCATATGTTGCTCATGGCTTTATTTCCTAGGTCGCTGTCAATGTTTTCCCCTTCAAGTCCATTAACTTTTTTTTGGAGGGGGAGAAACTTAATTAGGTTATAAATGGAAAGTGAAAGTATCTGGACTACAGATGTATACTTTGGCTCCGTTCAAATAGGAGGAAATGGAAATTTAAAGAGTGGATTTGCTTCCATGGAACACACAATGCAGGGTGCCCCCCCCCCCCCATCCTGATCTCATAAGTCTTAGGTTACATGTTCAATTTGGGTGCTCCTAATTTGGTGTTCAAAAAACACATTGCTGAACTTTGTGTTACACACTGTATTTTGGGTTGGAACCACTACAGGTGAAATTATGAAACTGATTTCAAATTTGATAGCACTTTTTCCTTTCTCTGAATATAAGCAGCTCTAAATTAAGATAGATTGTTAGTTTCGAACAATTTAGTGAGTTTTATAGATAACATAAGGGACTAAGACGCTGAGCTTGTCGATCGAAAGGTCGGCAGTTTAGCGGTTCTAATCCCTAGTGCTGCTTAACGGGGTGAGCTCCCATTACTTGTCCCAGCGTTTGCCAACCTAGCAGTTTGAAAGCACATAAAAAATGCAAGTAGAAAAATAGGGACCACCTTTGGTGGGAAGGTAATAGGGTTCTGTGAGCCTTTGGTGTTTACATGACCGGCCACATGACCATGGAGATGGAGAGCACTGGCTCTTTGGCTTTGAAACGGAGATAAGCACCGCCCCCTAGAGTCAAGAACGACTAGCACATATGTGCAAGGGGAATTTTTATGTTTATCTTTTATAGATAAGAGGTAGCAAATCTTCGGTAAACTAAGTAAAGACTTTGGTTCCATGGTCCATAAAAGGCAAGGGGTGGTTTGACAAAAAGGAAGCAGCTTTTGGCCAGTGATCAGACTCATATATTAGTAAAGATGTATGGAATTTGTATTTATTTAATTGCAAAAAGAGAAATCTGTAGAACTCAGACTACAGGTACTAGTAATCTAATTAATTTTATTACAATTATAAGAGAAAGAGAGGCAGAAGGAGTTGGAATATGCTGGACATTGGTGTGAATATTCAATAATGGATAAGAAGTCTGAATTAACCATTGTTTTCCTGTTGAAGATATGTATGTATGTATGTTTTGAGATTTAAATATGAGATTCTATAAATCTTTAGCTTGAAATAATGGAATAACAAGAGTTGGAAAGGACCTTGGAGGTCTTTTCTGGAGCATATTTTGATTTGCACTACTATGAAATTCTTTTCAAGAATCTGTATTTCATATAGAGAGACATACACATATGCATATAGCTATATGGGTGGAAAGCTTAAATATCGCTTAAATTTTTTCTTGAAAGAACACAACCATTAGCTCAGTGTGATATGCAGTTCTACTAATTTCTCATTTTAACTTCCCAAGAGCTTCCATTTAGAAACCAAAGACTTAATTATTTTCTAAAGAAGTCTTGCCAAGAAACAAACTATAAATCTTCTTACACAAAGAATTTTAAAACTCAATTACAATGCTTCAGTTATTTCCATCTACAAGAGATTTATTCTGAACAATTCATATTACTAATAATTTCCAGATACTGACATTGTGACACAATGTCTTTATATTCAGCAAAAGATTTAATAATTGAGCTCATTATTTGAGAAGCCTGTAATTAGCAATGTGTGCAGCTGCTAAAACGAATCAGAATTTGTGTGAATGGGACGCTTACAGATGTAACCTGTGTTACATCTGAACTTATTTGCCCTCCTTTAAAGAAAATATTTGCCTGTTGTCAGCTAAAGACTTTTACTCTTTTCCTTTTGAAAACAGTTTTTCATACTTCAGAATCACTTATTTCTAGCCTTGGAAAAAGCATGATGATGAAAAAGCTTTCGCCTCTAAAAGACCTGATGTTTAAACAAGACATTAATGGTCCTCCTTATTTTTGGTTACATGTAAAAAAACAAACAAACCCAAATCCCCAAAGCATGAAAATACTCCACCCTAAATAATGCAAATAGTAGCTACAAACAACTGTTAGTCAATGAATTGCCTTAAATAGGTACTTTTTTAAAAAATGGCAAACAGGGATCTGAAGGACTCTATTTGATCTAATTTTAGAGGCCTAAAAACAAAGTTAAAATTACAAAAATACACATTACCCATAAATAGGAAATGTACTTTCCCTTCACTATAAAACTGGCACAACACTGTTTCATGATCTGGTCAAAGAGAGGTGAACACTCTATTTGAAGGAATGTGGTACAGTTGGGAACCAAGTTACCATATAACACGCATGTATTTTCACAATGAATGTTTTAAGTTTCATATAGATATAGAGACTTTTGGGGACATATCCTGTTCCCTCATTTGGTCAGTAATAGGTCTAGAAAACAACTTTGCTGGTTTCCACAAGCTCCTAAAAAGGAGCTTCTCCAGAGTGCTTTGAGTTGTTGCATCTTTTATATTCTTGCTATTGTGGTATTGTCTTGTTATATAGTTCTGTTATTGGGTTTTGTTTATACAGTATTATATTATTTTCTATGTGGGATGCTAAAAGTATTTTTTTTATTGTGGCAGCAATAAAATAGGGTTAATAATGGGATTCAGGCAGATGTCCTGATCCAGGAATCAGATGATGACTGAGGAGAAGAAGCTACTTCAGCAGGGCCTGTGGAATGTCAGCCTCAGGAGATGCAAAGTCAAAAATCCCCTGATGCTACCTGTCCCTGAGCAGTAGGGACAATCAGATGATGATGTAAGGCCTCCCAGCCCCTGTATCCAGCAAGTAAAGAGGTAAACAGAGTAGTGACATTCTATCAAGCTCCTTGCCAAGCAAGGGAACAAATCTCTTGATTAGAGACAGCTGGCTACAGCCTGATTTAAGATGCAGCCATGACCCATGATTCCTTGCTGGAAATGACCATCTGATCTTTAGTCTTGCATGATGTTTGTGTATGTATGACAACCTTGACCTATATTTTGGAACTTTTGTTAAACAAAATCCATTCAGGTAAGTTTCTTTCAGACACTCTGTTTTGGCTTGCAGTCCTTGTCTGCTAGTATATTTTGGTCTTAACTAAACTGCTAGCAAATGAATATATAATTGGAATTTGAATCAGGATACCTGGGAGATTTTAATGGCAGGTTGTATAACCTGGCTAGTATTACATAAATATGGAGTGGGACAAGTTAAAATTCAACAGATTCATTCTTAAGAACATGTAGCTTTTGTTATTAATGTAGCTTTTGTTGTC
This sequence comes from Grayia smithii, assembly GCA_032468115.1. Taxonomy (NCBI): domain Eukaryota; kingdom Metazoa; phylum Chordata; class Lepidosauria; order Squamata; family Grayiidae; genus Grayia; species Grayia smithii. The sequence goes on along the minus strand of JANHFM010010593.1, from coordinate 127,215 downwards.
AATATGTTTATAACTTTTGAGATTTCTTGCTTTATATATAATTAATGTAGTTCAGTTCATTAACATAATTCGGGTTGCAAAGGTGCCTGGTTGAAGAATTGTGATGCTGGCGTGAAATAAAAATGTTCCATTTACATGACATAATTTATGTTATGAGTTGGAGGGTTGGTCACATTATGTCACCAACAATCCTTTTGTTGTATTTTGTATTTTATTTCATAGAAAAAGGCAAAGAGAATGAGAATCAGGACAAAGATAACTGACAAATAACAGCAAATATGTAATTGGGAAAATATGTACAGTATTGTGGAATTAGAAAGTAACCCTGCAAGCTATATTATGAGAAATATTTAGTCCCATGCTTTGTATCCCTTCTTAAAATATTTTTCTTTGAAAAAAATATTTGCCAGCTCAGTAATTATTGTGCATAGTTCTATAAATTGAACAATCAGTTTGGGTGTTCTCTAACAGTAGGTATTAGAGGAGTTTTCATTGTGTGGGTAGTTTGTTTCCAGTTTCTGATGTCCAGAGCAGAAAAAGTATATACACATCTTCCAACAGAATGAATACCCGTGCAACTTTATCAAAAAGTACCTGACCATTCAACTCACTACTGCACAATCAACACAAGCTATGAAAAGACTAATACTGCCATACACCAAAAATATCTCAAACAGCCTAAAGACTATTGTAATCAGCATCACCTTAGTACACAAACTCAAGCCCTCCAAAATATTTTAAGTAAACCAAAGTCCAATTCAGACAAATAATCAAGCAGTAAACAATAACCTAATCAAGGAAATACTAAGGAGAAAAGAACACCCCTAGTAACACTGACAGGACAAGCTACAATATATAAACAGAGCAAATTCCACTCCTTTCTAGCACTGAAAATGTTACTTAAACTGATAACGAAATGTTTGCAAGAAAACAACCAAGCTCAGAGAGCACTACAGATTCTAGCTAGCTTTGTTTGCCAGGGAGAGAAAATAAGGCAGAGAACTGAATTTGCTTCCTACAAAAAATCCAATAGTAATGCGATTCTCCTAAAAATCCAATGGGGAAAAGTGCTAATGCTGTAAACCTTCATCTTATTTCAGTCTTTCTCACTCTGTCTCTGTAAATAAACTTTATGCCACAGAAATGTCGAAAACCTCAATGAATCCTTTCAGAAAATAAGCCTGGGTAACCATGGGTACACTGAAAATCTTATCATTAAGAGGTGAAGTATATAAACATAACCATCTGAAGATACTGAACATTTACTTCTGACAATTTTGATCACACAACCAAAGTAGTGAAGAAAAACTTCTGCTGGGGTCACTGAAGTTGAGAAAATTGTGTGGGTATGGATGGCTTTATGTACTCAATAGGCACCTGCCTCCCGTATGATTTCACATTGGCCCAATTAGTTTATATAAAATCAAAGTCAAAGACCAGCAAGTTATTTTCAGTGCACATTTCTGGATTGAGTATAGATAAATTGCAAGATTAGATCCAGGAAAGGCAGTTATCTTAAGTTACTTTACATGGGATTACTGTAGTGTAGAGGCTTTTGCATGGGTGAAGATAATAAATGGACTTGAATTGAATTGACCTCTTAAGATGTGGCATCCAAATAAAAGGGTGCATCATAATTATTGGCTTCCTTTTAATATAAAATGAAATAGAGTACATCAGAACGGCAATATATTTTTGGCTTCTAGAATTCCAAGGTTTGCACAGCAGGAAATCTTGGCTATGACAGCCAAACACAGGAACTTATCCGATTTCTAATTTGCTCTGAACTCCTGATCTGTTGCCAGGTAGACCTGAAGTTCCTTCCTGCTGGTTCAATCCATAGTTGGCATTAGATAAAGTAAATACGCATTGCATTAACAAATCATCTCTCTCTCTGCCCTTCAGTCAAAAAATTACCATAGAAGGTGATATTATAGATGAAATTTTGAGCTAGATTGAAGAGCACTTGAACAATTTTATGCTCAAAACCAATATATCAACCCTAGAAGATGGAACTGCTTAATCAATAAATAGATGTGATGACATATGGTTATGAAATTTGGACAATGCAGAAGTTAAAAGTTGTATAGTTGAAAGCATGAAATGGTAAATGCTTAACATAGCATAAGGTAACAAAAAACAAAAAAAAAAAAAATAGGTCTGCCAAAAGACTGGAGTACATAACATAGCTATATAGATTGCCTCATGGAAATAGAATGGGCTGGCCATATCACTTGATGAGCATATAAATGCTGGAAAACAGTAATCCTTGGTTACATATGAACTGACCTTAAGAAACCTAGAAAATGTCCACAGAAATACTGGGAAGTTGATATAATTTAATTTGAAAGTATTTGAAAATGAAGAATCTGGAAAGCAGATGAAAAGGCCTTTATTCTGAAGTGGATTGATTTGGGCTGATAATAAATCATGTATATGCATATCCATATGTGTATGCATTCATGGGGTGTGATGGTTCAGTGGTTAAAAACACTGGGTTTGTCGGCTGGAAAGCTGGCAGCCTGGGTTTGAGACCCAAGCACTGTATGATGGGGTGATCTCCTGTACTTGCCCCAGCTCCTGCCCACCTAGCAGTTTGAAAGCATGCAAATGCGAGTAGATAAATAGGCACACTTGGGTGGGAAGGTAACAGGGTTCTGTGCGCCTTGGCATATAGTCATGTTGGTCATATGGCCACGGAAATGTCTTTGGACAATGCTGGATTGCAGAATGATGTTTTCTTTTTAGAAATAAGTGTTCCTTTGTCTGGACTAATTTGCCTAATTTGTGAATTTTTCCAATCCATAATTGGAATACCAAAAGCATTTTTAAAGGACGGATGGTCACAGTGGCCCAGTATTTAATTCAAATGGAACCCAACTATATTAAAATTAAGAAAATATATCAATATTATGGAATGGTACAAGAAGTTCACATTTTAGGTTTTGGCTTCTTTACTCTTAATTTAAATTCTATCAGCTTTGTTCTCTCATTTGTTTGCCATATATTTGGTAGGTTTACAAATTGTAGTAAGCTATACTGTGGTCTTAATTGTATAGGTTGAGATATAGCCTAGCATGATGTGTTGTATGATCCAAGGCTATTGTGATTTCCTCAAAAACCATGATTAAGCAAGACCCACATAAGCCAGGTAATTAACTGTTTCTCAGGTAGTTTAGTTCTTCCTTACAAGGTTGGTTGCCAAGCAGAGAAAGCGCTTGTTGGATTGAAGAGGTCTTAACTTTCTCCTTACAAATGAATTGCCACTTAAGTTCAAATTTAAGTTCTTATTTGCCTTGGAGCAAACAAGATACTGATATAGAAATAGAATTCCAGGAAAAATGGCTTATTGGGCAGAAAAACCAAGTTATAAAAATGATGACCTAACAACTTTCTATCAGCTGAGCCAGATCTGAATAATCTTTTGTAGTGTCTGAGAATTATTCTCACTAATAATAAGATACTGTTATTTTCAATGCCAATGGATATCCTAGTGTTTATTTTTGCTTTATTTTATTAAAACCAAATGCACACAGACAACATGTGCAAGAAAAGGGGGGAAAAGTAGGGATATTTTGCCATGTTGCAGTTAAATGCTCTGCAATTAAAAGTTCTGCTTACACAATGAAAGACAGAACCTAGTTTCCTGTGAAACAATTATCCCTGATACGTTTCCAGGTTTTGTGAATTTACCCTGGAAGAAAATCTACTTGCCCTCATCATATTATATTTCCTGTAACCGTTTTTTATTTCAAATAACCTGCATGCTAGATAATAAACCATCTGTTTCTCTCATATGGTCTGGCCAACACAATCAATTTATAGACTTACCTCTTTTAATGAAGGGCTGAAACAAAGATTTTAGTAGTTTGACTTGTTGGACTGAAGAGATTCATGTGAGAATGTCTATGCACGTCCTTACCTTTCCCATTCCTGCATGAGCATGTCCCAGCTTGATGACCATTGGAAAAACTGGAGTTGTGAGCTGAAAGAGGAAAGAAATCATTATCAAAGTAGAACATGAAAGCCTGTTTCAATGTTGTGATTTCAGTCTGGATTTATTCAACAGAGCCTAGAAGCATTTGGTTATCATATGATCAAAAGAAAATATGTCTGACAGTCCTATGGGGAATGAAGCTTTCAACAAGCACTAACCAACAACTTTTGTCAATATCTGCTGGAGAATAAAGCCTAGATGTGTGGCAGATGCACATGAGTGCACATGAATGGCTTTTTTTTAATTCACGTAGTCTTCAGATATGCAGACTTTTTAAGCAGCTGCTACACACTCTGCTCAGATATTGATAAAAGTTACTTGGGGATTTAAAAATATGTTAAATTTGTGATCACCAACTGTCGTGTACAAAGTCTTCCAACTTCTATTTGAAGCATTATATTTATTTGTTGTTAAATTTGGTATGTCACCCTTCAAAAGCAGACTGTTCCAGGAGACTTCATAACAAATTAAAATTGCAAAATAAAAATGTAAGAACAGTTTGCATTAATATAAAACAATAAAAACATATTCATTTAAACAGCTTTAACAGCATTTTTATTTGAAATTAGCATATTATTTTATTCAGAGCACACAAATTAAAAATGTATTTTAACTTGCTGAAATGCAACAAAAGGCAATGCATGCCTAACTAACAGAGTTAGAGAACTATCTCTGAAAAAGTGTTGTTGACACTGAAGTCAACAACAAGGAAGGCTCCAATATCAAGGGTATAAAGGTCTTAGTGTACATGTAAGAACTTAGTGAAATTAATGTATTTATGTATGTATTTATCCAAACAATGTATATGGTCACCCATCTGTTAAAAAAAACCAACAACTTTAGTAATGAACAAAATAAGAAAAAGAAAAAAATGAAAAAAAACCCAAATAAAACACAATCAAGTCTTAGTTAAGGTACACCTGCCCTAGAGCTCCCCCCTCTTTGAACATCCTGGATTAAATAGAGGAAAGCCAGATCCTTGTGAAAGGCTAATAGAGTTGGGACTGTGTTTGGGGAAGGAAGCTACTCCATAGGGCAGGTTGTCAGACTTGGAAGCATTATTAGGTGGCTTCCAAGCTGCCACTTTCTGAACTGTGGGAAAGTGGGAGGGAGGAATTGGAAGGAGATAATAGACATAATAGCATTATATAAGTGGGTGAAGGTCAAGATAAGTCGACATCTGGAGAAGGAGTGGTGTCAAGGCAGAACATACGATGATTGGACCTTGTGACCATTGGAGGAGGGAAGAGAGGAGTTTGGGTGTGTGTGTGTGTTTGATATACTGAGGGAAAACCCGGAACTTTCAGATTCGGGTTTTCCCAGGATGTGCCAGTTTACTTCCCTGAATAAAATGAACTTTTGAGACATGATCGAAAAGGAGTTTTTTTTCAGTGAAGGTCTTCTGGAACCCTGACACAGGTAATATGACAGGAAAGGAACATTTCCTGAGACTTACTAGTTGACACTGTTTCATTGAAGGTACCCGGACTATGCCCATTTTGCCAAATCTGGTGGGATGGTGAATACCACTGGGGATTAATTTGGTCCCATGCCTTGAGGGCTTTAAAGGTGACAGCCATCAATTGGAATTGTACCTGGAAGCTCACTGGCAGCCAGTGCAGTTCTATAGCAGTGGTGTTATATAGATGTACTGCAGTGTGCCCAATCTGCATATGCTGCTGCACTCCAGACAACCTGAAGCTTCCAGATGCTCTTCAAGAGCAGCCTCACATAGAACGTGTTGCAATGATTTAAAGGGTAGGGGTGGGGGGTTGACTAAAGCATGAGTGATTGTGATTATTGGCCCCTGATCTTCAAATGGGCACAACTGGTACACAGGGAATTAATGTACAAGCTCTCCTGGCCATGACTGCCACCTGCTCCTTGAACAGAAGTTATGCATCTAAGATAACCCCAGATTTCAGATATTGTAGCTTGTGAAAGTCTTTATAACAGAGGTCTCCAAACTTGGCAACTTTAAGACTTGTGGACTTCAACTCCCAGAATTCCTCAGCCAGCAAAGCTGAGCCAAGTTTGGAGACCCCTGCTTTATAAGTTAATATCACTTCCTTGAACTAGGATCAGAGATGAACAGGATTTAAAAAAACAAAAAAAACCTAGTTTAATATGTTTATAATGCTTATTTCTACTCAGTACCCTTTTATTTCATTATTAACTGAAGTATGTGGATAACTTTCAAGGGCAATCCCACATGTAAATACTTTAAAGCAAACTAAATGTGTTGTTGCTAGGACACTAATTACTGTACAAGGTTATCTCTGAGAAGAATGATAACAGGCAGATCAGTGTACTGAGGTAAAAGGCACTCTGTGTCACAGTAGGCCTCTAATGACCATGAAAGCTCTAGAAGATCTCCAAGCTATAAATGTAATTATTTAGAGGCCTGCAGCCAATTCCAGAACATGCTGAATGCCACTCTGCTGGACAGATAAGCCTTCCACTAACTGTATTCCTGGCTCATTTGGACTGAGCTGCAGTTTGTTGGCCCTCACCCAGTCCATAATGTTGATTCAACATTTTCACTGCCAGTACTAAATCTGATGAAAAGAGGCAGAGCTGGATGTCACTAGCATATTGATGATGCTTTATTCTAAATCTTAATGTGATCTCATGCAAGCAAAGGCTTCATATACATGATAAATAGTCTCAGGAATAAAACAGAACTTTGGAACCTTTTTTTGTAGCCTGTTGAGGGTCTTTTCTTCCTTTATAAGATTATTAGTTTTGAGCTTCATGGTAGCCCTCACTTTCTGTAACGCTTTTTAGTCTAAGAAATAGGAGCAACACCAAACAGCCTTGCTTTTAGGAAAAGTTAATCACAGTACTGTTCTATCTAGCAAGCTTTTGGGCTAAAAACTGTTTGGAGAATTATAATAGTTAGCTAACCACCATTGTTACTTTGGATTGTTTTGTTTTTATTGCATTGTATGCAGCATAGTGCCCATAGTCTGTAAGGACTGGAACAGCATATAAATATTTTTACAAAAATGAATAAGATTGGAGCTGCTAAAGTTCCCCCTTCTATCCTTCTGAATCTTTTTTTTTCTTTTAAGCTGACCACCATGATAGGAAAAGTATAAATATCAAAACTTAGTACTTTAGATTCATCAATTATGGTGATGCAAATTATGTTTAGTTTAAAAAACCAATAAAATATATTATTCCTGTTCATCAATTTGCTCTTTAAAGAGAAACATGGTAAGATCTAAATATAGAATGGAGAATGTTATCTCCATCTGTGGCAATTCTATGTATAAGAAATTATTCTTCACTGAAGCACTCTGTTCCATTATGTTGATTAGTAAGAAAGGTTGCAAGGTGACAAACTTCTAGTATCTTACTTTATTCTTGAAACTAAGAATACCTCATAGTGCAGAGTTCCAAATTCTCATAATCATGAAGACCACACATCAAGTTCCCAATCATGAAAACCACTACCACTCTAAAGTTTTAGAATGGGAAACATGGCTTTGCAACCAGGCAGACTAAACCGAGGGGTGGTTGGACACTTAGCTCCACACTAAGGAAATGTCAGAGGTAGGGTGAAGTTGGGATCTGTTCAGGGGTGAAATCCAAATCTTTTTACTACCGGTTCTGTGGGTGTGGCTTGGTGGGTGTGGTGTGGCTTGGTGGGCATGGCAGGGGAAGGATACTGCAAAATCCCCATTCCCTTCCCACTCCTAGGAGAAGGATATTGCAAAATCTCCATCCCCACCCCACTCTGGGGCCAGCCAGAGGTGGGATTTGCCGGTTCTCCGAACTACTCAAAATTTCTGCTACTGGTTCTCTGAACTACTCAAAATTTCCGCTACCGGTTCTCCAGAACCTGTCAGAACCTGCTGGATTTCACCTGATCTAGGGCTTAAAGTAGTTGGATGACTTTCAGCCAGTCTCTCTCTCTCAACCCAAACTACCTCACAGGGTTTCTGTTGTGGCAAAAATAGGAGAAGGAAGGTGTATTATGTTTGCCACCTTCAGTGATTTATAAAAATAATAAAGGTGGTACACACACTAACACACATACCTCTCTCTCTCTCACACACAAACACACATACACACACACCTCCTCTCTCTCTCACAGACACAAACCAGAAATACTACTTCATGACTACTTCAGCTTTAACCACAACAATACAAGAGCACACAATAGATACAAACTTAAAGTGAACCTCTCCAAACTCGATTGCAGAAAATATGACTTCAGGAACAGAGTTGTTAATGCCTGGAATGCCACTACCAGACTCTGTGGTTTCATCCCAAAAGTCCCAAAACTTTAACCTTAGACCGTCTACTGTTGGCCTCACCCAATTTCTAAGAGGTCTGTAAGGGGCATGCATAAGAGCACCAGCGTGCCTACCATCCTTGTCCTAATGTTTCCCTTAATTGTATTCATTTTATATATTCAATTCATGCTTATACTTATGTATATTATCTAATATATACTCATGTACAGTATCCACACCAGTATTTCTCAACCTTGGGAACTTAAAGATGTGTGGACTTCAGTCCTCAGAATTCCTTAACCAGCCTGGGAACTGAAGTCTACATATGCTAAAGTTGCCAGGGTTGAGAAACATTGATCCACATTCAGAAAGTATGGATATAATGAAGTATCCTTGTGAAAGAGAGAGAAAGAAACTATTTAAACATTTACTTTATAATTTTTGTAACCCTGGAATCCCCAGGAAATTTCCCCAAGGTTACTCATAAGTAAATTTATAAGTAAATAACTAAATATCAACATTGATAAGAAACAATAAACACAATAAAAGAAAATAATGCTGGCAAAGGAATCACATCCTGAATGGAAGGCTATTATCACTACTTGTTTGGCTTCTAAGATAAATTTTCATGTTTATTCTCTTTTAGTTCATTTTCATGTAAGTTGTACTTTTTGAGGGAGGAAAACAAAAGATACAGTGTACATACACTGAATTTCAAACTAGATTCCAGCACATTAAAGGAAAACCTTTTAAATCCTGGGAGTAGTTTTTCCTTGAAATTGACTGGGATTTACACAGTGGTGGGTTTCAACCGGTGTTATCACCGGTTTGTTTCACGCACGTTCTTTGCGTGTTCTATACATTTATACATTTTGTGTGAGTTTAGCAGAGCAAAAGATAAGCAACACTATATTCTGCCAACATCTGTCCTCAGATCCCACAGCAATATATCAGAAATAATTCAGAAAAAAATTATTTCAGAAAAAAACAATCTAATGAAAGAATTTCCTATCTATATAAAGACATCTGAGAACTCCGACTAAGCATTTTTGCCTATCTTCCCACCCCAAAAAACCCACACTAACCAGGCAATATAAGCCATTTCATTGCTTCAAGAACTGAAATAACCATAGCTGAAAGATCAGATTTTATGAACTCATATGATCAGCATTCCAATCACGTAAGAGACACCCACTGACTTTCTAAGATTGAAATCCATTGGCAATTTAGGTACCAAAGTTGTTGAGGCTTGGATGATGTATTATGTTTTGTTTTGTTTCTAATTTGTTCAGTTGTGTTCAAATGTCAGCTACCACTAGAGTTCCTTGGTGGCTCACCTAATTAGTGCTCTGAAGTAACTGTTTAGTTAGTTCCAGATGCCAGCAATTAGTGTTGGTTCGATTCTCACCAAGGCTCAAGGTTTACTCAGCCTTCCATCCTT
>JANHFM010010593.1:100724-111568 GCA_032468115.1 Grayia smithii | reverse complement strand
AGCATGTCTCTGGGAAATACTCCTGATGGTGGTGGCCAGCCTCTGCATTTACTCAAGAATTTCTTCTCAAAATTCTTTTATTTTCAGTGGGATTACTAAGCAATTTTTCTTTCTTAAACTGAGCTATAATTGGCAGGAATAGATGCACTGGATTTTCCCTATGTGCCACTTTAGAAAAGACCATTTAAAGGGATGGAATGCTTAATTAATATTAATAAACTCTTAATATTAATAAACTTGTATCTAAGGGTTTATCAATTTGAAAAATTATTTTCAGTTCCAACTAGTTGTAAAATTTAAATCAACTCTCTTAATAAACCCTTAACATTTTAAAAAATAGCAGCCAGGATCTTTTTCTTTTCTCTTCTTTCAAAATGCAGTAAAAATGAATATTCCAGGAATGCCATTGTGACAGCTTGGTCTACTGGTTAAGCCATAAGAATTATATGCTATTAATTCTTATTGTTTTAAACTGTTGAAATTTAAGCTTGTTTTCTTCATTTCCTTCTGTTTCCTTTGAATTATACTTGGTCAAAGAATGCAGGATGAAATACAGTTTTAACTGTGGAACTCACTGGGAGACTTTCAGTCAATCACAATCTCTCAGTCATCTGACTGGCTGACTGACTGACTAATAGACAAGTAAAGATTCTTGCTATTTTGTTGTCATGGGGTGTTATAACAAATGAAATTTTCTCACCCTGTTAGACTTATTTTGTTTTGTTGTCCTGCTATGACTAAGTCTAAATAATTTTTTTTTTAGGGATTTCTGATCTCATAACCTCACAAAATTTAAATTTTGATTTGAAAGATTTCTATATATATATAGAAAGCAGAGCTGATGAGTATGGCAAAAACCAAGGAATTGGTGTAGACTTTGTTCCTTGGGACCAGTGGTGGGTTGCTCCCTGTTCTGTCCAGTTCTTGGAACCGGTAGTAAAACCAGTGGGAGGCTCCGTCCACCTGCCCCGACGTCATCATGGGGCGATCTGTGCATGCCAGAAGCGTGTGCGTGCTCCTGTTATGAACCAGTAGTAAAGGTAAGTGGAACTCACCCCTGCTTGGGACCTTTTCTGATAAGGAGAAGAAAGGAGGTTGTCTACATATGATTTGAACAGCTGCTCCTCACAAGATTACATGGCCAGGAGTTTTCTGTGGGTTTCAGCACTGGAATTCGATGGGATTAGCCACCTTGCTTGCAACTGCAATGGAGACTTTTAAAGGACACTTAGTTCACAAATCACACTTTTTAATCCTTTTAAAAATTGTTCAGTAACTACTTTTATTGGAAACTTGAACAACTTTTAAACAAGTTTGAAAGCATCAGGTAATAATCTTCAATCCTGAATGAAAGAAAAATGTAATTGTAAATTTAAGAATTTAAAGAATCTGAGAAAACCAGCAAAAATTAAATAAGATTTTGATCTTAAAAAGTTATAAATGAACTAAGGCTCTGCATAAAATTGAAATATTTAAACTTTTACAATAATATTTTGCAATTAATTATAAAGTACAAAGAGCTTCTCATGAGAAATAAATATTTTGTTTTTTTACAAAACACAACATAGATAAGCAATTTCATTATTTCTAAAACTAGATACTAGAAGACTAAATATTTTAGGTAGAGAAAAGGTATATGGATATATAAGATGATACAAAACATTATGACAATAAAAATACTGAAGGAGATTTTTGAAGAATGGAATCAGAAAGTGGTAGCCACAATATCAACAATGTCAGTAATGATGTCTAGTCCTGTGGATAGACTATACCCATTGAAGAAATGAGAACTGTGAAACAAATTTTATCTGTCAAGATAGAGATGAACATGGATTTACAATTTACAGCCCAAGAGAATAACTTAGAAAAGGACAAACCAAGAAAATAACCTGGATATGTTTTTTCCCTATAAAATATACAAAAAAAGCTTGACCAATTTTTTTTTAAAAAAATCAAATCCTACAACAATATTTGGATATATTAAAAATTAAGACTTTTAGAAGTAATAGGAAAGAATATAAGGTTGGTTTATTTGATAAAGGTTAAAAAAAGAGTTGTTCCTTCTGGCAACTTTTTATGGACTTTCTACTGACACCATGACTGAAAAGATGATGTTTCACAGAGTTGTTTATAGCACTTAAACAAGATAGAATATGGTAGGAAGAAATAAATGTAATTTTATAGAGGGTGAGTAGTTACTAAATTTGTTTATACTTGTTGGAATGGGTGTTGAAAGTCACTATTCCTTTTTTTTCTTTATGACAATCTTACTTTTTTCTCTTTTTTTCCTTGCACTTCTCTGTATTCTCTTTGCTTCCTTTAAATTTAGTTTGTAGTGGATTTTATTATTATAATCAACATTCTTAATGAAGTTCAGGTTGATAATTGATCTCCTGGAATTCTTTCTATTAACTGCACGAGTGCGTTAAAATGAAAATACACTGCGGAGAATTAAAATATACACAGAAATAAACTAATCTAGAGGATAAACCATAATGGCTTTCTTTAAAAAAAAATCACACATGAATCTACTCTGGCATATCATTTTCTCTAGTACATAAAATAACTATTTTTTAATAGGTCTGTGATAGGTTTCTGGTAAATCTGTCTCTTTCTCTCTTTTCCTATGTTCATTTGAAAAGCTTTCTTGGTAAAGCATCATTTGAAAACATGTTTTTGTCCTGAGTTATGGTATCTGAGCCAACAGTGGCATTCAAATTTTGGAGACAGCCCAGAGGCAGCCTCTGCACCAATCACTACCTTCTGCCCTTCTACTCCCACTGGCAGCCAAACTGCACAAACAGATGAGTCCACTCATAGATGGCCAGAACATTAAAATGATGCTTTACCAAGAAAGCTATAATTGCAATCCTTGTCCATAACCTCAGTGTCCCTGATGTCTGATTTCTTGTTAGTTTATTTTATTTGTAACTTTTCAGAGCTTTTTCCTAAAAATATTAATTCATTGCAAAGTACACCTTCTTTCTTCAAATGCCAGAGTATGATCAGGATGAAATCAAGCTCCCCTTTGATTGGTAGAGCTTCTTCCATTAATGGAAATGAGAGGACTTACTTCCCTCCTTCCCCTTACATCCCTGTGACTCCCAAATGTCACAGAATAGTTATTAGAGATCAGTAACTACTACACAAGAGGGGTTTTCTACAAAGAATGTCAACAAAACCAGTTATAATTGGAATCATATCAATAATTGAAATTCTAAAAGCTATAAATTGAATGTTGGGATTAAGTGGCAATTAGAAATTTTTAGCATCCCCTTGTTATTCAGCTAATTCTTGAGCAGTAAATGGACTCTAAAATGTTTAGTTCATGATCACAAAGATGTGCACAAAACAGACTGATTACTAGAATAATCTAGGAATTATAGCAATCGGGATCTATTGTGTTTGTTTGCCAAATAAAGATTTATCTGGTCATTTCAAAACTTCTACAGCTTTCTACAGCTGGCAGCAAGCAGCAAAAGTGCAAATATGTTTTTCCAAAACTTGCTTTGTGAATAATCAACATCCACTTTATGATGAGGACACATTAGTCCATAGGCTGACATAGGCATGGTGGAGATTAGGAAACTATGTGTCAGAAAATAACACCATTCTCTAATAAGAAAGCTATTTCCCTACTTACACTGGATTCTATTTCCAGCAACCCAGATTGTCATGTGATTGCATTAAAAAATAATAATTAGCATTCCGGATCCCTGCATTAATATACCGTAGTTTTGTTACAGAAACATATTGACTTGATGATAGATTTCAACATAATTTGGTTCCCAGTGTTTAGGATTTAGTATCAGTCTCAGGTTTAATTTAGCTAACCTAAAAGAAAAGCTAAGATTTGGCTAGTACATGGACAGGACACCATCAGTTATTTAGACCAGCGGCCCCCAACCTTTCGGACATCAGGGACCAGTTCTGTGGAGAGAAGTTTTTCCGTGGACCGGAGGGAGTGTAGTTTCATGTTCTGCCTGCATCATGTGGATGGGGCATCACTTATTTGTGTGACCCAGTTTCTGGCAGCAGCCTGGTATCAGTCCGTGGACTGGGAGTTGGGGACCCCTGATTTAGACCAATTAAAAAAAAAAAAAACATGCTGGAAAAAGCAATCACACCATTTTATTAACAATATAGCTACCTGGAAGGCACCAGAAATCAAGTTCAATATGAGAGAGATTTGATTATATTTTATCCCGGCTAGCAGAATCACTTCATTTGGTTTAATCTGTTCTGCAATGTCCAGAAAACTTTTTCTTGATTAATGTTTTTTAAGCTGGTTTATTAAACACCACTTCCAATTTAGCAGATGACATTTTAAAAATAGCTGTAGCTATTTAAAAAGAACTACAAAGGTTCAGGTCTAGATTTGTGAGCTTTTAAAGATTGGAATATGAACAGGCAACCTGAACAAAGCAGTCTTTATTCTGGGCTAGGAAAGCTATATCAGAAAAAAATAGTTTAAGAATGTGCTTGCACAACAGCTAATTGAGGGTGAGTTAAATCAACACATACTGAATTAGCAAAACTGCCTACAATATACTGATACTGACTACAAAGCAGGGGTGAAATCCAGCAGGTTCTGACTGGTTCTGGAGAATCGGTAGCAGAAATTTTGAGCAGTTTGTAGAACTGGGAAATATTACCTCTGCCTGGCCCCAGAGTGGGGTGAGAATGGAGATTTTGCAATATCCTTCCTCTGGAGTGGGGTGGGAATGGAAATTTCCCCTGGAGGGGGGTAAGAATGAAGATTTTGCAGTATCCTTCCCCTGCAACGCCCACCAAGCCACGCCCACAGAACCGGTAGTAACAAAATTTAGATTTCACCCCTGCACTAGAGGAATGGCAAATGGATCATATATTCAAAAAGCTGCCCATGAAATCACAAGTTTGCCAATAAATCCCAAATTGCCAGTTGCCAAATAAAGAAAACGGTTTTTTTCTTTTTTCTTTCAAAGCGGCACTGAGGGTAAGGAAAATATATCATTTTTTTTAATGTGCAGAATTCACACTGTGGAACATGGAGGAAACCTGTTGATTACAAAACAAGCAGGGAACACGGCTTTATTTAAGCAATTGAAAGAACAGTGGGGGAGAAATTTATTTTCACTTTTATGCATTGAAACTTTTTGTTTTGCTCCATTTTGTCCATGATGTTTTATTTTCAAAAAGATGACGGATTTCCTGAAATGAAAAGCAGGAAGAGAAAAGGACACCAAGCATCATGTTTGGCATTGCATTAATTCTTTTACTATAAATGTCCAACAGTATAAAGAATATTGGAAATGGGAGTAACGGTTTGGACTGCTATGATGCAACGTGCATGTATAATGCTGCATCTAGCTGGCAAATTATTGGTTTTGTCAGAATAATCCTACTACTGGAGATTGGAGAAATAGGTGAATGGAGAAACCACCTCCTGGGCTCATAATAGCAGGTTAATGACGAAAAAAATGTGATTCTGTTTTTCCTTTCTTATGCTTCTCTCCATCACCTGCTTAAGCTATTTTTTTTTCTCATCGATGGTAATGACAATAAAATTACCACCTCTAGTCAGTGGTGGGATTCAAATTTTTTTACTACCGGTTCTGTGGGTGTGGCTTGGTGGGCATGGGATGGCTTGGTGGGTGTGGCTTGGTGGCGTGGCAGGGGAAGGTTACTACAAAATCCCCATTTCCTCCCAATCAGCTGGGATTCAGGAGGCAGAGAATAGATGGGGGCGGGACCAGTCAAAGCTGGTATTTATCGGTTCTCTGAACTACTCAAAATTTCTGCTACCAGTTCTCCAGAACTGCTCAGAACCTGCTGAATACCACCTCTGCCTCTAGTGATAGTATATTACGGCATGCTCATTTTCTCCAGATACTGCAGATACATATTTTTTTTCCATACTTTTCAGTGTTTGGTGTTTTTTGTTTTATATAGATGAGACACTTTAGCTGTTGACATTTACAAAGTCTCATCCAGGTACTTGAAAGAGTTAGATCACTCTATCGGAGAGCTGGGCAAACCTTTGGGAAAATCCCATAGCCTTTGAGAAATATGTATTATTATCTAATCTTCTTTGATTGCCCAAATTTAACCAGTAAATGGTACTTATCACCTGGCCTACAGGGAATGTGAATACAGCCAAACTGAATGAACTGCTCAGAGGGGTGCATAATATTGGAACAAACTAATGAATTCATTAAATTATAGCACTACAAAAAGTGCTTCAGGAAGTCATGACTGGAACAACAAAACATACTGGTATTCCAAGTTAGGATAATGTTTTTTCCTCCTCAAATGATCATTCATAATCTATATCTGTATGCATTTTTTTATAGGCCCCCTTCATCCTGGGCTGAACACTTTTATGAAATTGTAAAGGTCACTATCATCAGATTGCTAAGCAGATACTAGACAATCAGCACAAATACAAACTTGTCCAGACTTTTCTACTGAATATCTCTAAAGAATGGAGATTAAAAACACTTGCTGTCAAACTGATCTCCACTGGCATCCACTGTGGCATATTTTCTACTTCTTTAAAAATGATGCAACCATACGGCATTTCAAGATGACTACACTTACAGTATGATATTTGAACCTGATAATATTTGTTTATCAGAAGCCAACCAGTGGTGGGTTGCCCCCGGTTTGGTCCGGTTCGCGCGAATAGGTAGCGGTGATGCTGTGACGTCACCGAACCGGTTCTCAGCGTCCCGGACCTGGGCTCACCTGCGCGCCCCAACTTACCTTTTTTTTGCAAAATCACCGAAAATAGCGTTCTGCGCATGCGCAGAGCAGTTTTTCAGCGATTTTTCGCAAATAAAACTTCCTGCGCATGCGCGGTAGCGTGGTTTACGCACAGGTGCGAGCAAAGCAAGCGTGCGCGTGCAAATTTTGCGCGCGTGCACGCACGCACACGAAGAGAACCGGTAGCGAAGATGGGTAGAACCCACCCCTGAAGCCAACCATCCAGTATCCTCCAAATTTGTTGAACTAACCTACATAATTCCCAGCCAGGAAAGCATCAGTTTGCATTAACCTTTTCTGCTGCTTACGGTTTCCTGCTTTGAGAGGGGGTTGGACTAGAAGACCTCCAAGGTCCCTTCCAGCCACATGATTCCATGTACTATGTTTTCTAGCCTATAATTTGTGTGATTGTAATGGAAATCAGGATGGGATCAACTTAAATCTGATCTAAGCTGCTTTGTACCTTGGAAGCATGGATGATAATCACAATATCCTCCATTTAAGCAAATCTGGAAAAGACATACTATATCTATGAAATAGGCACAATTCAGAATAATGAACATATGAAAACTCCCTATCTCCCCTCTCCTTATTTTTACTCTTCAAGAAAATAACTTTCTCAAAGCTCTGGCCAAACACTGTTCCCCCACTCCTCACCCTCTACTGCAACCATTACCTTAACTAGTGTCATTATTTTCTTTCTTAAATAAATACGTTAAGATGGACTAGGTTTGGGAATTGTGAGTAGCAGGAAATCGAGAAATTCTTTTGGGAACAGCACAGGAGCCTTCTTCTTTCTGTGCACATGTCTGGGGTTGTAGAGCAGCTGTGGTCTGCTTAAACCCATTTGGTAAGTCATTCTTGACGTAGAAAGGAAAATTTTACCCCTCCTTTGACTGGAAAGTAAAAGGCTGTGGAGGCTTTTCCACAGAATTGATTCATTCTTCGAGGTGATACTACACAAAACTAAATTAAACAAATATGAATGAGCTGTTCTATTCAAACAATAGTAATAGAGCTGCTTTTCCCTTCATCAAATCCTCCGCTTTTTCAGAGCTACAAGAAAATAATTGTACTATTAAAAAATGTGATAAAATGATTAAGGTTACACTCTTAGCTTGGACTAAGGCTCACTGTGTTCAAAATACTTACTTCTGAGTAGAAGTGCATAGGTTTGTGAGGTTGTATTCTTTACTATTATTTTAAGCAAATTTCCACGTAATTATGTTAATGCACATCAAAGTCAATGTTGTGCATAATTACACATAGGTGTATACATAGGAAAGCCACCTTTAAAAGTTGTGATTTACCAGCCAAAGCTGTGTAAAAGCCCTCCAGTCACAGAGTTATGAATCCAGGCTGGTGACCATGCTCTTTGGGGGGAAACACAACCCCATTAAAAAAAAAAAGATGTAATCTTGGAATCAAATGGCTTTTGAATTAAGTTTCAGCCTGTCCATATCCCTCAATCGCCAAACATCAATTCATGACTTACGCCATTTTACTAATCTACTGTCCAGAGTAGAAAAGTATCAGCTGCATATTGATGATACCTCACTCTGAACATATGGATAACCTGTCCCATCCCATCATTTAGGTATAGGTCAGGGCTGTCAAACTCCTGCCCTGTGGACCAGATGCGTCATGCGCTGACCATGCCCATGTCCAGTTTACCGAAAAGGAAAAGAGTCCTGATACATCACGTGACGCTGCTGTGATGACGTGAGTTTGACACCCCGGTATAGATGTTGAACAAGATACTTACTTTAGTTTTTGATTGTGAACCACCCAGAGTTAGTTGTAAGATAGATGGCTATGTAAATGTTTTAAATAAAAAAAATATAAGAAAGGACTAAACTGAGGCATTCCAGAATGAAGTACCTGATTTAACCCCCATACTGCATGCTGAACCAAACCACTATAGCACTATACCCCCAACTCCTAACCCACACAGGCAGTCAAGAAAAGTACTGTGGTTGACAGCATCAAAAGCTCTGAAAAATGTAGATGAGCAAGGACACCACCTCCATCCAGGTCCTCCCGTAGAATTAGAATTACCAATGCAGTTTTTGCCCCAGGTTTAGGTCTGTAAGATGCAGCTCTACCACTTACCGTACTAATCTTCTTCTCACTAATCTTCTCAGGGAAGATCAGAAATATGACAGTAGTTGTTAGCTTTGGTTGGCTTCTTGAAATGTGGATGAACCAATGCCTCTTTAACTGGTTCATGCATTTCATGTTACTGAAAACTGATATTGCTTATTGCCTGCATCCAACTTGCAGTCTTCCTACTAGCTGATATTACCCAAATAATCCAGGGTTCAATCCATAAATGGTGGAGATAAGATTTCAGGGAACTGTTCATTTCCTTGGGCTCTACAGGTTCAAAAGCCTCATGATAACACTATAAGAAGTCATCTATGTCTTCATCTCAATCCCTTCATTGTTTGCTGGTAAAAGAAATTCCCATCATCCTGTAAAATCAGGGCTCTTAGATTGCAAAACTATTTTGCAGCTCCTTTTGAGAAGAGGCTTTCTTTGTGCAAAGTATTTTTGTTTATCTTTGCACTTTTCAGTTTGCTTTCCTGAATAAATGTTCTAAAATTGGATAAATGAAATATGCTTCTTGACGAAATGATCACATTTTTTTGTCCTTTCGGGGCTCCTACTGAATTTGTTGCTTTGATTAATTCAGCTTCCTGACAAATATTCTCTAGCCATACATTCTTGGCATTTTCAAGCACATCTATTTTATAGTTACTTCCAGCCTCTCAATAGTAAATAAATCCATATTATACCATCTCCTACCCAATCTTTCAAATAGTCAAGTAAAAATATTACATGAAAGTTGCATTGGTTGGATGCCCCAAATGAGCATTGGTGTTACTCTCAACAACTTCCAGTTAAATGTCTGTTTGCTGCCCTGAGTTACTTATAAAGTAATAAAGACAAGATAAAAATATAATAAATAAAACAAAGCTTCTATAGTGTCAGTCCTACAAAGTATAGCAGATCAAAAAACAAATGCCACACTGATCTAAAGCTACTTGTATCAAAATTGCAAGATTCAGTATCAGAATCTTGCAAATCTGAATGTGCTTTCCCTCGTCGCTTTTTTATCTTTTTGTGAATTATGTGGGTGTCTGAGATGTTTTTGTAAACTTCCCTCTTTGTACAGACTTAAGCCATGTTCATTGGTTTATTGCTTTGTTCCTCATCCTTCCCCTCTCTTTTTTGTTTTTTTCCTTTGTTTGTCGGTCTACACAACACTTCAGTGATGGGAATGTTCTCAGTGGATCATTCATCAGCTGATTGCTATCTCTCTGTGGGTATGTTTCTTTTCTCTTTTTCTTGTTCTTAAAGAAAAAAAAATTGTCTCACAGAAAAAGAGGCCCAGCAATGGAAATCACCTCAGTGTCAGTAAGCAATAGTAAGTCGAATGTTTGGAGTGTAGTGTTTGCGTAGTTGAACATCACTTGGCATGCATTTTAGACATGACTTGTTTGGTTTTACTGCAGTTGCATAATTGCTTTATACCACCTTTCCAGTAATCAAGGCTATTAGCGTAAAACAAAAGTTTATTTCTCTTTCCAGGACACAGCTATGAGCCTCACAGTTGCTTAAGTCAGAGGTAAAGGAAGATGAAAATCACATCCTTTGCTTTGAAGATCTTTCCCTACATCCTGGACAATTGAATCAAACTGTGGGATTATTGTGAAGCAGAAGGAAGTCATTGCTCCTAGTTGCGTAGGAGCACTCTGTACTTCATTTTTTATAACATCTTATAAGGTCAAACTCTGATGCAGCTGAATTCTGTTAATTACATTTAATATATTTATGGGTTTTATTGCAGGATGTTAGTGGGAATTTCTTAGAACAAAAGTAGCCCAGATTTGATATACATACTTAGTACATACTTAGTAGTTGCATTTTCTGAGCTTTGGGAGATAATTGCCAAGTATTCCACATCCCAGAAAGGTTTTCTATATCCAATATTTCAGAAGTATCTTTCTTTCTTCTTTCTTTCTTTTTTCTTTCTTTCTTTCTTTCTTTCTTTCTTTCTTTCTTTCTTTCTTTCTTTCTTTCTTTCTTTCTTT
>JANHFM010010593.1:52628-65256 GCA_032468115.1 Grayia smithii | reverse complement strand
TTTTGTTTTTCTTGCCTAAATGTAGAACCTTACTTTTGTAAGAAGTATCCATGAAAGAATCAAAAGATGAAAGCAGTATTTAATGGATGTGATGCAAACTCTGCCCCTTTTCTACATGAATTGTGACATTGCATACATATATGAAAGGGGCTGAGCTAGGTTGGCATGACTGTTTTTGTCATTTTGAAAAACGTCTGAATTCATGAATGTCTGAATATGAGTTGAAATGGCTTGAAAATAATTGTGGCATAACCTTTTTTCTGGACTTTCACTTTAATTTTAAAGATCTATCCATTCTCATCCTGTTTTTTTCATACTGTACTAAATTATGTGATTTTTCTATGGTTAATGTTTACTACACATACTGTGATATGTTTGAACTATGGCTTGTTGAATAAACTGCCATAACCTTAGTATGCATGTGTATTAATACAAAACCAAAAAAAATCACATTATGACATATGTGAATACAGTTTATAAAGTTGTATCTAGTGTGAATGCAGAGGAATACTAAGGCACTAAGGTATATAGCCACTTTTTTCACATGACAAATTGGTGTAAAATAGTTTAATTCTTTCTAGAGTTAGTTTATAGATCTTTAACCAATCTTACTGCCTTTTAAACCAACAAATAGGAGATAATTGTATATTGCATAAAAATTTTCATAAGGACTTATACTGATTTTAAATTTAGTGCATTAAGCAAAGCAGGGAAAGAATTGAATCCCAAACCAGTACCAAATTATCCTAATCACCTAGTATTGTCATAATGTGAAGTAAGCCAGGCCTCACAATCTTTTTTTTTTTATAACTTGGATTCTGGGCCTTTGAGATATCCCTGGTTTTGAGGGACAAATTGAAGCATAGTGCTATGTGTGCACATGTATGACCCACCTGTTTTAGCAAAACAAACAAAGTAAATGAGGGGAGCTATAAAATTGCACTCCTGAAAATTGAAGATTTTGCCAGCAAATTAGCGTGTTGTGAACTGGAGGCACTTTGTAAGACTACAAAATGGTGTTTAAAAAAGTTGTATTCAGCCTATAGATTACTACTTTGGTATGATGTCAGTAAATCACCAACAGGTGGATTCGCTTATTTGGTGCCAGAATTTTCATTATACTTCATTTTATTTTGAAACGTTACTTTTTGAATCTTATTTACAAATGGAATTAGAGATGAGATTGGACTTTAATGTATCCTTCAGAGCACAATATATTAAGCAGCAGCAGAATTTCTAATGAGTGGTTAGTTCTGATTCCTCATTTTGTGGAATACAAAGTTGTGAAAAAGCAAGGTCTTCCTTAAGCCACCAGCCCTGCCAGCACCTCTTTAGTAAACACTGCCATTCTTTCCTAGAATCAAAAGGGGAAGAAGCTGATCCAAATTTTTAGCTGATGAAGAGTTAAATGTTTCCATGGATACTTGTTGCAGTTTGGTACTTTATTTAAAGCAGACTAAACTGCATGCTGGTTTACAAAACAAGTAACTTTTTATAGCTCTTCAACTCTGACAAAATACATGTCTTAAAGGGAGGAGTCAGTGCCCCAAGGGGTTGATGCTTAAGACAAGGTTGCCAGAACAGATCTATTCATAGTTCTCTTTGCAATTAAATACAATGGCAAAATAGAATCCTTGAAAAGGATTTGCTGTATTTTATTTTAAAGGAAATGCCATTATGGTTTCAAAAAGAACGGAAAGAAATGCCTGAACTTGAAAGAAACTGTTTCCTCAAATTTGGCTACTAGTGTGCCGTCATTCATTACTTTTATTTGTATTACATATTTTTTATTTTTATTTTGCCATCCTATCCTTGAATTAACAGTATCTAAATAAAGATAGGATCACTGCCAAATCTTTTTTACTGGAAGAAACAAATATGAAAGTATTTTGTGCAAATGCATAAAAATTAGTCGGATCCCACTTACACAGCATCAGGGTGGGGATGTAGATATCTATTCCAACTGTCACAAATCTGGAGTGTACACTAGGTTAGTTATTGTCAAGAAGAAGCATCAGAATAAGGAATGTTTATCCTGTTGGCTGTTATAGAGCTTTGATAGTAACACAATTATCATAAAGAAATAAATGCCCACTTCCTCAAGTGAGAACCAATGATACAATTACCTCCTATTTGTTCTAAGCAGTGATACAGAGTGATTTTAAACTGTCATCTAATATTCTTTATTTGTTACAGTTGTTCAGGTCATGCCTTGTACATAATATGGTTTGTTTGATTTGGGCTTAGAATGCTACACGAATCCAATCACGTTTTCTGGTATAGCAATTTAAACTCAACAAATTGTGGTTTATTCAGTCAAATAAGGTTTAATAAACTATAGCTTAGCTTGAAGTGTGACTCCTATTCAGTGTAAAATCACTGTAAAGTATATTGTCCCTAGCTCCTTCCAGTTTTTTCATTCTTTCATTAGACTATCTAGATCAGTGGCCCCCAATCTCTTGGGCACCAGGGGCCGGTTCTGTGGAGAGAGGTTTTCCGCGGACTGGAGGGAGCGTAAAGCCCATCTGTGTGCTGCCTACATCCCACAGATGGGCTTTGCTTGTTTGCACGGAGCGGTTTCTGGCACGGTGCTGGTCCATGGACTGGGTGTTGGGAATCCCTGATCTGGATTGCTAATGGTTTTCCTATCTAGTTGCAAGATGTTAAGTTGAAATTCCAGGTTCTCCTTTTTCTTTTCTCACAATGGACTTTTTGATTTTGCACATGTAGTTTATTTCAGGGTGCATATTGGTTAATTCTGCTTCTCTACAGAACTGTAAACTCCCTAAACTACACAATCCATCACTAGCAGTAAGGAGATTTTGATGAGGACTAATTCTTCTGTGATTTTATAGTATTCGTTTATTTTGTGGTCACCTGAGAGAGCAGCTGCATCATATGAATTGGCTGAATGAATAGCAATAGCACTTAGACTTATATACCACTTCATAGTGCTTTACAGCCCTCTCTAAGTGGTTTACAAAGTCAGCATATTGTCCCCAACAATCTGGGTCCCCATTTCACTGACCACGGAAGGATGGAAGGGTGAGTCAACCTTGAGCCTGGTGAGATTCAATTTGCCAAACTGCTGGCAGCCAGTGATTAGCAGAAGTAGCCTGCAATACTGCATTCTAACCACTGTGCCATCAGGGCTCTTATTCAAGGGGAATGCAAACCTTGATATCTTAATAATAATTGCAGCAGAATTAACCCGAGAAATGGGACTGCTACTAGGCTAGCCAAGTTTTAGGGACTTTAGGAAGGGAAAGATGAAGCCTGAAGGATAAGTTGAAGTTCTATAAAATATTTCTTCAGAAGTTACATTACAATTAGCATTTTTTTTTAAACACTGAAAAAGATCAGGTGAGTAGGGTGGGATAGATTGTGTCACATTTGTGATTATAGTGACACATATTGTGGAAGAAAGACTATAAATCTTGTATTGCTGCATCTTTCTGAAAAAGTTAAATTTTTACTGCAAGATTGATTGTTTTATTTCTTTACTGTATGCTGCCTCAAGTCACCGTTGGTGAGATGGGAGGGCATTTAAATTCGATAAATAAAAAGGTATTGCTACTTTAAGAATTGCAATAGCGTTAAACCATGGATTTTTTAAAAGCAATAACTTCAGAATGTCAGGCTACCTTACTGTACAGCAAGACAAGCACCTTTGAATAATTAATTGAATAATAGGAATAATAGTTCTCAACTTACAACAGTTCAATTAGTGACTCTTCAAAATTACAACAGCACTAAAAAAAGTGACTTATGACTAATTTCACCATTGCAGCATACCCATAGTAATGTGATCAAAATTCAAAATTCAAATGCTTGGCAACTGGTTCATATTTATGTTGCAATGTTTCAGAGTCATGTGATCACCTTTTACGATCTTCTGACAGGCATAGTCAATAGGAAAGCCAGATTCACTTAACAACCGTATTACTAATTAACAACTACAGTGATTCATTTAACAACTGTGGCAAGAAAGGTCGTAAAGCAGGGCAAAACGTATTAACAAATGTTTCACTTAGCAACAGAAATTTTGGGATCAATTGTCATAAGTTGAGGACAACCTATACTGTACTCTGTCTGCTTAAATGAAATAATTAGACCAAACTGGCTCTTGTTGCTATACTGTAGAATATAAATAGCTTATCCTTATGCTAGGCTAGCATGATGTATATCAATTATTGAGTAGCTGTATTCTATCTTTTTTTTTTCTTTCTCAAATATTATGATGCTCCCACAGAATACGGGGATAAAAAATTATGATACAGTATAAGTTAGCCTGAATATAAAACACGTAACTATTATGATCCTGCCTTGAGCAGGGGGCTGGACTAGATGATCTCCGAGGTCTCTTCCAGCCCTATAGTTTTATGTTCTAAGTCTGTATGACACTGACTATAGGAACAGACTATTCTATGTTGAAGAATGGAACAAGATGTCTGAACAAAAAGGAAGGACATGACCAAGAAATCTTCTAGGAAGGTATTTCCCTTTTATAAACAAAATGTTTTTGTTTCTCTTTTGTTTTCCTGAATGAGATAATACTGAAAAGACATTACTAAGATGTGACCTTCATTGTGTTTGTTATCTATTTATATGGGAGGCTAGGACTCCTCAGAAAGCAAAATATACATCCGGAAAGCCCCTTCCTTGCTCTCTTTCTGGTAAATTATAATAAATACTAATCATTTTGCCTGTGACTAAAAACTCAATTATGTATAAAGGGTGGGGGGCGTCCTGGAGCAATCCCTTTTCCCCTTCAGTGCCAACACTTCCCCAAGCCTTTCTTAACTAAAATGTTTCGATAAATTTACAAGCATATGTCTCAAGTTAACCAAGGAATTTGCTGATGTAATGGGTGGATACTATTGTCCTCTGCTAGTGTTTGTCTTTAAATTTTTATTTCTTTGACACAATCTCAACACATCTGCATGAATCTCTGCATAAAGCAGATTCTTACTCCTCCACATTACATGCTAACGCTGAATTCCATTCATCCTATGCTTGCCATGAAAGAATTAGCAATAATAACAGCATTACTAGCAATAGCAGTAGCACTCATACTTGCATACCACTTCACAGTGCTTTACAGCTCTCTCTAAGCAGTTTACAGAGTCAGCATATTGTCCACAACAACAGTCTGGGTCCTCATTTTACCGACATTGGAAGGATGGAAGGGTGAGTCAACCTTGAGCCGGTGAGAATTGAACGCCAGCAGCAGGCAGGTAGGCAGCAGGAGCAGCCTGCAGTACCACATTCTAACCACTGCGCTACCACAGCTCAACTACTAGAATAATGTTTCTAATCCTAGGGTCCTGTCCCAGTTCCCCACCCCCCAACACACACAGCACAAGTGGGCTTAAACATGTTTCATTTCACACAACCAACCCCGTAGTCATTTCCCATATCCCAACTCTGTGTGTGTAGCTTTTAGAATTAGTTTCAAGCGGCATTTCTGAAAAATGCTGACCAGACATAGTGAAAGCAACAGGGGCAAGAAAACGTGCAGGCATGGGCATAATGCCAGCAAGGTGAACTAAGAACCCAAGGCAAGATGACAGAAAGGTGAATCATTGGATTTCAAAGCAGGACAACTGCAACTGCTGATTGCAAGGCCCAGTGAAAGCAACCACGACTCTCCAGACTCCAGGCACAGTACAGGCAACTTGGCTTTAATGTGTTCAAGGCACGATGGAGGCAAAATTATTCCCACAGGTTCAAGGCTCAGTGAAGTGTCTTGAACTTCAATGGGTGCAAGGCATGACAGCTTGACTTCAATGGGTGCAGTGCAAGGCATGATGATGGCAACATGTCTAAATGAATTCAAGGCAAAGTGTCAATAGCATCCATGTATTGATGTATTATGAATGGTTCCAAGCGCTGAAATAAATAGGTGCTGACCGGTAGGTGCTTCATTAGGAGGGTTGAGGCTGCCTTCTCATGAATAGACTCACCAACCTCTGTTGTGCCTCCCTCTGCTCAACTCTGTGTGACCTGGGATCAGGTGGGAGTGGCAACTCCCCTATTTCACTGACTGACTGCAGCTGACCTTCTTCCCCAGCCTATGCAGCTGGCTGTTTATCTGGCTGCTTTCTTTCATCTTACATTCCTAGGTTTGATTTTCCATGCTAAAATATAGAGCTTTGCTTCGTTTTCAAATTCCTTCTCTTCAAGATCCTCCCAATTTCTGATAGGTTCCTATAAGATCTTTCTTTTCTCTCCTGGCTTTGTGTTGTCTGCAAATTTGGTACAAGTAGTTACTGTTTAGCAACCACTATTGGGACCCACCATTGGATCATTACGTGAAGGGGTCACTAAGTGAAACTGCCACTGTGCTTATGATCTTACTTCAGCTTTATTTCACTTTACAGATCTGTGAAAATCATCAATAAAAGGATCAGTTATAAAATTCCTTTTTTCATCACCATGGTTCATGGTTGCTTAATGAGGCAGTTGCTAAACAAGAACTGCCTGTAATTATATTTTCTAATCTCTCAGCCAAATCATTTATAAATAATATAAAGCAGCTCAAGACTTCTCTATTGCTTCATGCAGTGCCATTGACATATGTTTGCTGGGTACACCAGGTGTGTATCCTTACAATGGTAGCGATTCCAATGGTATAATGCCTTGGTATAATACCATTGGTATAATCACACTTGGAAAACTGCATCCAGTTTTGGTTACCACAATATAAAAAAGATGTTGAGACTTTGGAAAGAGTACAGAGAAGATTAACAAAGATGATTAGGGAGCTGAAGGCTAAACCATACAGAATGGTTACAGGAATTGCGTATGTCTAGTGAAAAGAAGGGCTAGGAGTGACATGATAGTAGTGTTCCAATATTTGAGGGGTTGCCACAAAGAAGAGGGGATCAACCTATTTTCCAAAGTAGCATATGGCAGGACAGGAAGCAATGGAAAGGCTTGCCTTCAGAAGTTGTGGCTGCTCCATCACTGGAGGTTTTAAAGAAAAGATTGGAACCTGTTCCACTGGCTAATTGTTCTCACTATTAGGAAATATATCCTTAGTTCTAGGTTATTTCTCCTGATTATTCCATTCATTGCTTCTTAACTTGACTTATGGTGCTTTGGAAAATAGGCTGACCCCTTCTTCTTTGTGGCAGCCCCTCAAATATTGGAACACTGCTAATCATCTCATCCTCTATTAGGATCACATAGAAGGTCTCATTGAATGCACTGCATTCATTGCATTGTATGCTACCCAGAGTCACTTTCCTGTGACAAAGAAATATGGTAAATAAATAAAAAAATGGGTAATGTCAGGATAGACTATGCCTATCACATTCTTGTGGTGGCTCTATCAAAAGGAAATCATGTTGGTTTGACATGATGTTTTCTTGATAACCCTAACCTGACTCATGACAGATTTGCCCAGTATCTATACTAAGTCTGTAGTTATCTGACTTCTCTCCTTGAGAAGGCCAGATAACTTTGAAATGTGATTGGAGAATCACATTTGTGATTCTCCAATATTTTTATAGTACTGCCATTGTTTATGATTTCTCAAAAGCCAAGAAAGGCTCCGATTACATCCACAAGTACCTTTAAGATTCTGAGATGCAGTGGTTTTGTTCATGATAGCTAAGAACTTCCTAATCTCTTTATTTACCATGAACTGTCACTCTTTCTTTGTATCATATTTATTCAGCCAGCAGCAGGCATGCCTAGTGCAGAAAATAGTCAGGATTGTGAAAAATATTGTTGTTTTCAGAGTAAATGTCCTATAACCGTGATGGTGAACCTATGGCACGTGTGCCACAGATAGCACGCAGCACCCTCTCTGTGGGCACGTGAGCTGTCACCCCAGTTCAGCTCCTCTGCCCATGCGTGCATGCCTCCTGCCGACCAATTGATCGCCGGGTCTCTGCTGCACATGTTCGGGAGCGGGGCATATGTGTGTGGGGCACATGCACATGCATGGGCCACGTGTGTGGGGCATGTGCATGTATGCACATGTGCACATGCGGGGGTTGGAGCAGATGCACAGGGGTGGGGCGCATGTGCAGAGTCCTGGGGGTTCGCGCACACGCTTTGGGCACTCGGTCCGGAAAAGGTTAACCATCACTCTCCTATAATGTCCATTTGTAGACAGTTCCCCTTTGAGGAAAAGCAAGCAGCCTCAAGCATTCCTGTTTCTAGTGCTACAACCATAGTGCCCCCTCCTTTTCTTGCTTTTGGTTTCCTTTAAATGCCAAAATTATTTTTATTTTTTGTATTTTAGCCCTTTTCCTACAGGTATTAACTACACACCTCTTTGAACTTTTAGTTCAGTTGAACCATTGTAAGCTCCCCTGCCCCTTATCTTTTTTTCATGTCATTTTTGTGACTGATCTTCCAAGCCTAGTCTGATATACTAATTACTATACCACAGTCATTCAATAATATCACAGAAGAATGTATATATTATAAAGATTGTATGCAAAGGCCACTCTCCATACTGATCCCTAACATATTTTCCTATCAAGAATCCCATCCTGCTACTGCAAATGTTTCTGCATTTTGATTTGTGGAACAAGAGAATTCTTCTCCTGAGCCAACATAGAAAATAAGGACTTTCTATTTTTGGCAAACCAGTCACTTACTAATGTTAAATAACTTATTTCTATTAGAGAATCTTGGCTGAAGAAACTCCCTGATGATGTAGCATCCCACATTATTTACTAGGTGTTGACTCTCGCCATCCCCTTAGGATTGCCACTTTAAATTTTGGGAAGGTTAATAAATCCACAGAAAAGTTTCTTCTGTGCAATTCTTAGAGACAGAAGTGTTCTCATGCAGTTTAGATTTGGCAGCCTTATCCTTGGTTCTTCAGATCATATATCCCAAGCTTTTTATTCAAGCCATTCTCTCATTCTATTGCCTTCTCTCAGATTGCTGTTTTATCCTCAGTTAAATATCATGAGGGTGATTTTTTCCCCCTTACTATAATAATATGGGCCACATGGGCTTTCTGAAGACAGCATCAGACAGCATTAATGCCCAAAGAGAAATGCAGTGCCAGGCT
The DNA here is from genome assembly GCA_032468115.1 of Grayia smithii. Taxonomy (NCBI): domain Eukaryota; kingdom Metazoa; phylum Chordata; class Lepidosauria; order Squamata; family Grayiidae; genus Grayia; species Grayia smithii. The sequence goes on along the minus strand of JANHFM010010593.1, from coordinate 56,216 downwards.
TCTTAAATTCACCTCTCAAAGCAGTGCACTGTAAATTGCCCCTAGCAGAATCTCACATAATTGAATTCAACATATAGGATGAAACACAGGCTTAAGTACATGGAATATCATAACAGTTAGGTCAGTTTCTGAGAACTAGAAATATTTTCTTTCTGTCTGGATATAGGACAGATGTAATCAATAAACTATAAAATCTCAGATGAGATTTGTGAATGTAATCAGTATGCCTGTTATTGAGAATTCTACTAGTGTCATGCTTAGTAATTGTAATAATAAAAGTTCTGGAAATAAGACTGAAAAGAATTAAATTGAGTTAAAAGCTTATTTTATGCTATGTTATTTCTCCTTGGAGATTCCTACGTTCACATTATAGGACACAAATTCTCAAAATAATACAATATTTTTCACAGTCTTGACTATTTTCTGCACTTGACATTTTTCCTGCTAGCTGAATGAAGTCCTAAGGAAAGTTCAGAAATAAATCTGAACTCATGTCTTTTGAATTCCATTGTCTGGAATGGATTGTGAAGACCTGCGCAATAATGGCCACTCATGCCCTGGCCATCTCTTAATTGGATTACTTGCGAAGCTACAGCTGCTGAAGAATGCTCCGGTATGCAGAGTTCTGGGGACTCTTAGGGTGGCATATATAACACCATTGTTGCAGAAGCTGCATTGGTTATCAGTTTCTTCATCCAATTCAAGGTGTTAGGTTTTGCCTTTAAAGTACTATGTGGCCTGGGTCCATGGTATACGAGGAGCTGTCCCACTCTAATGGGTCTAGCCCATCACTCTAGTGGAAGAGGCCTGCTTTGGACATCATCTGCTAATGCATTCTGGTGGGCAGGGTTAAGGAGAGGAGCCTTTTCCACTGTGGCTCCAGCCTTCGGAATGCTTTAGGTGAGAACTGTTTCCACCCTTTTGGCCTTCCGGAAGTATTTTAAAATTTGGTTTTGCTGGTTGGCTTGGGGCTCTGAGGGGACCACTCATCACCAGAGGTGGTTGACGGGATAAAAAGATTTCTGGGCCATTATGTCCTTGGTTGAGTTTTTTGCATAGGTTTAAAAATTTAATAGTTTCTTGTTCATCTTTTTAGTAAGCTGGCCAGAGTTGCCTTATCAGGGAAATGGGAAGCATCTAAATGTAATAAATATTGTCTGTGAATACAATTTCCGTAGTCTGGACCAGTATGGGTTGCTCCCGGTTTGGCCTGGTTCGCACGATCCGGTAGCGGTGATGGTGTGACATCACTGAACTGGTTCTCTGCAGCTGGGAGCTGGGCCCACTTGCGCGCCCATACTTATTTTTTTCCCTTTTTTCCTGTTTTTCTGCTCTGCACATGTGCAGAGCACTTGTTTTTAGTTTTTTTTCAGGTAGAGTAGTCTGCGCATGCGTGGAGTGTGCGTTTGGCATGCGAGTGAAGCGAGCTCGCGTGGCGAACGAGCAAAGTGCGTGCATGAAGAGAACCGGTAGTAAAGGTAAGTAAGGACCAACCACATTTGGAACACTGAATTGGGAAAGGTGGTTGCAGCAATACATTGTATAAAACGGGAAATTATAATCCTAATCAAATGTCCCTGTAGTGTTCAATGGAAACAACATAGCTACACATATTCTATACAGTGTGGTTATAATATGCAGATAGATGCTGTCCTATAGACAAATATGTTAATACTTCATTAGTTATGTAGCCTTTGGCAGAGCATGCTTTAAATTAGACAAACATAATTTTGCTCCACTGATTAAAAACAATTCTTTTCAATTCTTTTATTTGCTGGATATGTGGTTAGCTTTAACGTTGCTGTCCTGCCTCATTTGGTGGTAAGACGTTCATCAGCTTATTTGCTTTATAAAATTTTTAATATGCTTATGTTCCAAAGGTTGTGCAGTAAATCTAAATCTGGAACATGGATTAGGTCTTAGGGTTGGTACTGTAGTATTATGTGTACTTTTGTAACACTGGACCTGAGCTCTAGCTGTGGCTTTCTTTCATTTTTATCAACACTAATCTTTACTCAAATAATCCTTTTAAGAAATGGAGTAGAAAGAAGAAATCCTTATTGCCTTGTCCCCAGGAAAATCCAAGAGGGGAAAAAAAACATTTTGGCTGAAAGTGGTGCAAACTTAATTGTGGGAAAACTAGGCTGAAAAGAATTAGCATGCTGTATTCATGACAGGAAAGTGGCTAAGATGTATTGGGTTGACTGCAGAAGGCAAAAACAACACTCACAACAATTCTCTGGATATTGGGGTAAATTTAAAATATAGCTCCAGTTCTTTCTTAACCAACTTAGGAGTGCTCTGAAAATATGTTACGGGTTTACATTTTTTGTTGAGGCTTAAATTTTGACGACTAGAGAGTAATCCTGTGCTGTACAGTATGCCTATTCAAAACTGAGCCTTACTGAGACTTAATTTGCACACCAGATTGCCACTTCAGATTGGACAGTTTCAGGGCTACTATTTCTAGTTTTTTGTTTGTTACTCCTACAAATAATTAGAATAAGGGAAATCTCTAAAATTAATAAATTGTAAATGTAAGTCCATGTGAATTGTATTTGTGACTCTTACCTTGATATGTTCTATTTTATTATATTATTATCACATTATTTTGTATTTTTAACCCCTTGACAGCGACCCACAGTTGTTTGGTAAGTGGGTGGCTGTATAAATTAAAGAAAAGACTAGATAAACCCATAAATCTTTAAGTGCCAGTTCTTCCATATGATGGAAGATAAGTATTTCTAAGTGTACGTTAACTCTTGCCTAAAAATTCAGAAATCCAAATACAGATTTCCTCCACCTTCCACATCCACCAATGAGGAATAGTGACCCTTCCATGGTCACTAGTATACTTGTGGAATGGTTAAGTAAAGAAGCAGTCCTCCTGTCCTTAATTCAAGTGGTATATTGTATTTATGGAAATTCTCTTAAAAATGGATCACATTGTTCTAGTTTTAAATGGAAACCTGAGAGAGAGACACTTATTCCTCTCTAAATATCAGTCACATAATTAGAGGAACTATAAATTCTGCCCAAGTTTGGAGAAACTTGAACAGACAAGTCTTTGATCAAGTTTTAGTATACAGTGCACAAAACAAACTCTTGTGCACTCAAACATGGGCACAAACTTCTGAACAAAGAACTTCATTTGTACTTTATTCAATAGCTTATGGTTTCTCCATAGGAGCAATAACAGAATTGGCAGTATTTCTGAACTTGAATTCTGGATGTGAATAGGTAGAAAACTAGCTAACACAATTATGTAACAGCTGGAAAAAAATCCTCCAAATTCCTTTTCAAACTCATGGCATTTTTTATATCTTTTATAGTAAAATATTTGAGTTTAATATCTGCTGCGGTATACAATCTGTTTCTTTCCTTCTATCTTAGAATCAGGAAATAGTAAATTTAGTGAGGGATTTAGGAGTAGGAGGCTGAAGGACACAACTTGACATTTGCTATTTGAGAAATATTTAGTATTTAAATGAAATCATCTCACGCCTAGATCACTGCAACTCCCTCTACATGGGGCTGCCCTTGAGGTGTACCCGGAGGCTCCAGTTAGTCCAGAATGCGGCCGCGTGG
>JANHFM010010593.1:0-10772 GCA_032468115.1 Grayia smithii | reverse complement strand
GTATAAGACGACCCCCCACTTATCTGAAGATTTTAATGGGTTAAAAAGTTGTCTTATACGCCGGAATTTACGGTATAATGTTTTGAGGCATCTTTGAAGAATGAAAAAAGTGATCATGTGGAAGTGCTCTCTATCTGTATCTTGCAGATGCTTTACCATCATCTTTCTTAAATATCGTGTTTTATTTCATTTATTTAGAAGATTTATATAGCCACCCATCTCATAAATATGTGAATCTGGACAGCATACAAGACAACAATTAAAAATTTCATGACAATTTAAAAACCAAGGAGTAGGAGAATGAACATCACTTAACCTCATGCAGCCACTTTATTAAGAGTTTTTGAAAGTTTGAAAATATTCTACATCATTTTGTAAATTTTAAATTGACTTATAGTAAGGCAAAGCTGTCTCAAAAGAAATTCTATGATTATGTTTGCCCCATGGCCAAAATGGGTTATTAACTTTACTACTGTGCATATTAAACAAAAAAATTGAGAAGATTATAATGTGCTATAATAATATATGAGCTGATTTGTAATGTCAATATAAAATAGTTGATCAAGAACCAAGACATTAGAAATAATCTTTCAGAATGATATTTTCTCTTAAGATTATTTCTTTATTTAATGAACTACTTTCTTATGCTTCTTACCTACCAAATGTATTTATTTTAGTGAAACATTCCAGTAGCATACTCCAAACAAGGCCCCAGGGGGTTAAATGTAGTACATTTAAGGAAACTCTGCTAAAGTAATTAGGCTACCAAATTTGACTCGCATGACTGTATTTATAACCTAGGAGGAAATATTTTCCAGACCCCTTATGCCTATTTTTGTATCAATGTTAATCCTTATAGTTCTTGGCTATTTTTCTGCCAGGAAAACTGGATCCTAAGTTGCTTTAAATATATACTACATAAAGTATAAATACAAGTGGCAGCAGACTTATGAAACTCTACACAGTTATGTGAGAAGTGCTATTGGTCTTGACACTTTGACACAATTACCTGGAATCAAAGGCATTAATTGATTATAGTTTGAATTTTATATCAGGCTCAAAATCTCTAAGCAGCTGTCATGTGCTGTAATTCCGCACCTGATTTGCTTTGTTTAGAATTGCAGTGGGTTTGCTTTTAATATTATACAGGATAGAAAAAATGTAATTCAGAAATGATAGTTCAGCTAGTTTTAGGTTAAATCTGTTCTCATATCAAAATGACCCTGGTCAACATATATTTAAGCACACTATTAATATTTTCACACTAATCATATTTATAAGGGAAAAAATGCAAAAGACCAGCAGAAGTTCATAACTTTGGAGATACAGTCAGACAGAGTTCTGTCTGATATGTTTGTGTGCAGTGTGTGTGTGTGTGTGTGTGTGTGTGTGTGTGTGTGCAAACCATTTGTAACAATTCCTAGCCATTTTTAATTTTGTATGAAAAACTCTCAAGGACTACAATTCAGGGTTTCTTTTCTTTTCACATGCTTGTTGAAAGGGAATTCTAAATATTATTTTTTTCCCTAGAGTTACACAGTCTTTCTCTGGGGTTTATTTTTGTGGTAGAAAAAAGTGTGCCTTTTTGTTTCCCTATTCAGAATAATCCATACGTAGACATGCAAGATGAACAGCTATTAAACTTTATAGTCTACTTACTGAGTGAAGCACTTCCAGTCAGTAGTCCTCTAGTCATTGCAATGAACTTAATAATTTAGTTTTAGCTGAGTTCAAATAACGGCACTTGCTAATATAAACAACCAGAATTATGGAATCATATGATTGAAAGGGACCTTGGAAGACTTCTGGTTGCAGAACAGATATCCACTAATTATCCTGCACAAATAACTATATACAATCTTTGAAGCCCCTTCAGTGATGGAGCACACATGACTTCAGGAGACAGACTGTTCCACTAATATTTCTCTTTATTTTGAGCTTAGATGTCTCTCTGTAAAACTTCCACCCATTAGTTGGTATGATCACTGAATGAAATGAATGAAAAGTATAATTAGTACCTCATGTTATGGGCACATTAATAAATTCAAAATAAAAGTATGATCGGCCATATTTAAGCATGTTTTTAAATTTCATTCAATTTACCTGTCAAAGAAATATGAATCTCATGATGTTACACGAACACACCAACAAGAAGTCAATTGGCAAGAGTTTGAAATTTAAGATAGCAAGCTTTTGATTGCTTCTGGTAAGGACATGATGAACTAACATCCCTAGCAAAGAGGGACAATATTACGGCTGAAAACAGTATCTTGGATGCTGTACTGAGACTGCAGTAATCTCCCTGGACAAAGGAGAAATCTTGAAATTGCCCATATATATTCCTGACAGTTGATTTTCATGAGAACATGGGAGGAATTGAGATTTTTGTGGCCAGCTTGTAAATATCTAGGAGATATTTTTCAAGCTTGTGGCCATCAATGTAGCCAATAGAGACATAAAATTAATCTGAACCTCATCTCTTTGGATTGAATTTTTTAAAATGTCTTTGCAAAGATTGAGAACCTTTGGAATGGCAAGTTTTATTTGATTTACTGAATGAGTTTTCATTCCTTTAAGAAAGGAGTTTTCATGAGTTTATTTGTAAAAAAAAATTACAGAATATAGAGCAAAAGGTAATTATAGTGTTAATTTTAGAAATTTTTAATGGGATAAGAATCCAGATGGACTTGAATTAAAATTTTGAAATTAATTGTAAGAATTCTTCCCATAGGAAACTATCTATGTTTGTAGCTCAGAGTTGAAATGAGGGATTCTTGGTGCTCTCTGAGCTTGATCCACTTAGTACATTGATGTTACCTAGTTTGGATAATGAAACATCTTTAAGAAAACAATCAAGCTCAGAGAGCATCAAGGACCATTCAAAAACTATAGAATCAGAATTTGTCTCTGCTGGAAAAGGTTAATATGTGGTCAGAATTCAGTCGAGCAAGAATATAATTTAATTTAGAGCTGGCAAGGAAATTGCCAGAGGTGGAACTTTTCCTCTTGAGTGAGATCATGTGCCTAGATTTGGCTGACGTACAGTAACATGGAGTTCTGCCATTCTGTTTCCTGATGCTTTGAATACACATCTGTAGTCCTTTCCCTGGACTTTTAAAATTCTACTCTGACAGGTACTCTTAGGAAATGAAAGAGTCTCCAAAATAAATCTGTCAAGCAGAAAGAAGCATGCACTTTTCTGCAGTTGAATTATATGGATGTATTACATATGAATAACTAGTTTATTAAAAGAGATAAAAATTAGCAAAAAAAAAAAATTATCCCTGAACCTGCTATGCATTCTGTTCCACTGAAAAGTAAACTCTACCACTGCTAGGAAAAGAAACCTGGGCATCTTTCAGATTTTCTGATCTACCACATTCATTGCACCTCACCCTTTGGCCAAGAGATGTGGGGTCGCCAAAATTTTAATTTAACACATCTTGAGGACTATTGGTTTCTCGCTTTTGTCACATGTGAAAAGCTTTTTAAAATATTTGAATTTTAATTTATGCAAATATAAGTTCTTATTTTCAGGAATATTATGAATAATTTGATATTATGATCCATGGAAAGCTTGGCCATACATTTCAATGAGCAGAAAAGCAAGTTTGCTCATTTTGCTTATTGGATTGAAAATCCATTGGACAATATGTGGGATACCAGATTGCAGAGCCATCAATATGCAGTTACTATACTATGCCTGTATGATGAGGTACTTGAGGAAGTACTGACACCTGGCGCCTTTCTAATGCAATTACATGGAGCATGAAAATCATAAACAGGTGAGAAGGGGAAAGACACACAAACCTGCCCTCCCTTATAAAAGATAGCAGACAAATCTATCCTAAGAGTATTAAGATAATTTTTACCAAAAATATTTGGTAAGATACTGGTGGCTACCTCTCCTTACTTCTCCCTAAAACAGAAAAATAAACATTCTGGGTCCTTATAGTTTTCAGACTATGAGTCAAATTACAGTTAGAAAGCATTTGACAGATGGCCAGGAGGAAAGAATAAAATAAACAAGTTGTTGGGTTCAGCTTTAAATATCCACAAAGTAGACTCCTTGAATACAAAGAATGTAATTAACAATGACTAACATTCTCATAGATGTCACAGGGGGACTTCAAATACGATGGGATTAAACTCATTTAGATTTTTAAAGTGGCCAATTTTCAAATGAAAAATATCGAGACAACTTCCTCTGCTGTTTATAAAATAAGTGGTGGAATTATGTTCATTTCAAGCAGTACAGACACTAATAGCTACAACCTTGCAATCTGTTATATATCTTCAAATCCCAGTAGCAACCTTTCCAAGCTATTTATCACTGTTAATAATGTCACATTTCTTTTTAAATAAATGACATTGTATATTTTCTTAATATGCATTAAGAAATGTACATTACGTTACATTAATGGCTACCTGTTATTTCTGGTTTGCATTATATATTTTAGACATTGCTTTACATTTTCTAAGCTACTGTGATCCACATATGGTACCATATGTGGTGTGCAAAAGAAATAAATTTATCTGAGTCGTACATTCCAGAGGCATTAATCAATTTGAGTTCAGACCTATCAGGGTTACTGCAGCTGAAACAAACAAGAAACAAAATGTGGTTACTTACCAATCTGTGTGTGGGTCATCAATTATCAAGAGAATTTGGGGTTTCTGTTGGGCTACAGGGACAGGTGTTGCTGACTGCTCTATAAGTCCTGCAGCTGCTTGTGTGGTTTGCTTCATGGCACTGGAGATGGAGTTGAAGATGCTGGTACCAGAAGAAAGAGCAGTTGGTTGCTGTATTGGCTGCTGTCTCCTCTCTGTTGCTGGGGAAACAGGGTTGCTGGTGGAATTATCTGGACGCTGAATGTCCATCATGTAACCATTTGGCAAGTTAGCCACAAAACTACTGTCTGAGAGACGCCTTCGTAGGAAATTCATTCTGAAAACTTTCCCAAAGTAAGGTCGAAGAATGCAGAAGTAGATTCTAAAGGGTCTGTTTGAGTTTTTATGAGTTGGTTGATATTCTATCACTTTCAGTGTGGAAGAGATATTCTGCCACTTACAATGTTCCTTTCTTTAGTTCTCACCTGTGAAATGTAAGAGAAAACCCATTTGAATCAATCACTACCAGGCTAGCCCTACCAGAAGGCCAACAAGACAACTGCTTCAGGAGTCAGGTGATTGAAAAAGCTATCAGTAGGAGCTCTCTTGGTATTTTCCAAAGGAAGGTAAAGTGATGTAGGCCATGTGATCTTGCCTGCAGTTCCTTAGCTCACCTGTTACCATTGGATGTTGTGAGAAATGTTCTCCCATGCAGTTCTAGTAAAAGAGCAATTCAGTAAATCTCCATTCACTGGCAGTGCAAAGAAATATGGATATATTTCAACATATTACAGAAACAGAAAAAAAAAACAAAAACTGGCTAAAAATAAAAAGTAATGCATTACATATGGGCAAATTAATAAAATATATAGGTACTTCACAAGATTGCACAGGTAAATTAAAGTGCACAAGTAATTTTTATAGATAAGCAATTTGATTAATGAAATGCAAAATGTATTTAATGATTTATTTGGCTCACAATCATATACTGGGTATAAGAAGTCTATTCTTAGACTCATCATGTAGGCCAGTATAAAAACAAGACACTAATGTTTCGATACACATTTTGCAAGAACAATTATGCTCCCAAGCTAAACCTTTTTTTGCCAAGTATATTTTTATAAAATTTTGATATTTCACTGTTGAATGTAGGAAACATCAAGTTTATTTATTTATTTATTTATTTATTAATCATATTTATATGCCGCCCATCTCCCAAAAGACTCTGGGCGGCTTACAAGTTGACTTACAAACGTGCTGATCTTTCTTGAGTTAAAAGCAGTGGTGAAATCTGAACCGGTTTGCTACTGGTTTGCATGTGCTCTGAGCGCCAAACACACACTGCGCATATGCATGCACAGTATGACCCAAAAGGAGGCTTGGGGAGGTAAGTAGAACAGCGAGGGGGGGATCAGCTGTGCCACGCAATGTAACTTCACTAGAAAGCAGGATTTCCTGCTTTCTTTAGACATACTGGTTTGGAGGAAGTGGTAGCTTTTTTTTTTTTACTACCTGTTTACCCAAACTGGAGCAAACCGGTAGCATTTCGCCTCTGGTTGAAAGGAATAGTTAGTAATGAAATTGAACATTTTTTACCCTTTGATTGAAAGAGAAAATCCTTCGGCTATTATATTTTGGTATATAATTTTGAATCTGGCAATACTTTCTAACAATAGGAACAACTTCTCTCCTGATGATAAAAGAATCCTATCTTGGCAACTTAGTGAGTTGCAAAGGCCTTTTGTAATGCCTGCTTATCAGGGAAGCCAGAGGCAGGTCGATAAAAGCCAGCCGTGCCAGAGAAATAAATCTTTTAAAATTACAGAAGCTATCTACATTTTTCAAAGCCTGCCTAAAAGGACACATTGTTTGTCACTCCTCCTTTGCTTTTGCATTTCTTAAATACAAATTCAAACTTTAAGATGGAATATGCTGAAGGCATTCTTACCCCCCAAATATAGAAGAAAATAGAAGATATGGATGCAATCTAATGTAGAAAAATAAATGTGTACATTTTTTTAAAAAATCTGAAAACAAACATGTTATTTTTATATCTCATTTCTAACTTTTGTGTTGGATGGTATACACTGTAATTAGTATTTGCTTTACTTTGGCCACCTAATGAGAAGAGAGGACTCATTGGAAAAGACCCTGATGTTGGGAAAGATGGAAGGCAAAAGTAGAACGCGACAGCAGAGGATGAGATGGTTAGATTGTTTCATTGACGCAATGAACATAAATTTGGGGAAACTCCTGGCATGCTATGGTCCATGGGGTTGCAAAGAGACAGACAGCAACTTAGTGACTGAACAACAACAGTCTTAAAGCAAAAGTTCATATGGAATCATGGTTGGCACGAGTAAGGCAAAGTCTTCCTTTACTGGGAGAGATTATCCTTTGAAGTACACTGTTAAGAACTTAAGATACATGGACTTCATGCTGGCTGGGGAATTCTGGGAGTCGAAATCCACACATCTTAAAGTTGTGAAGGTTGAGAAGCATAGAAGGTAAGGATGTAATAAGAGAATATAAATCCTTCCATTCCCCACCATTCAGTCAGAGTGAAGAAGCTTCTTGGATGAGAAGTGAAACATCTTCAAAGAAAAAAATAAAGTCCAGTTGCCTCTTGAAAAAGCATTTTTGGGGACAGCCATGACCTGGATGACTGAGAATCTCTTGAAAAAGCTCAATAAATCACGAGCTGGCAGGTGTCACACATTGGCGGTTGTGACACATATTTTGAGTAACAGGGAGCTGCAGCAGAAGGATAACAGAGCCACATGCGGCTACAGAACTGCAGGTAACAGACCCCTGACCTATTGTATTAAGTAACATCTTACTTAATAACTCACAATCAATTAAGTCTGTATTCTATTTTGTTAAATGTATACAATGTCCACTACCAGGAACTCTATTCTTTATTCATATTTCCCTGCCTAATTCCTTCCAGATGCTCTGAATTTCAATTCCCATAAACAATTGCTAATCCAACCTGTCTGGAGGCTGCAATGATGGGAAAGGCCTTGTCTCAACTGTCACTCTCTCAGTTACACCCTCTGACTAAACTCCTACAGTACTGTTTTCCCATGAGCAACCTGTCCATGTGTTAACATTACAAATCTATTTCTAATAAACAACCAATTCCTCAGCACACAATCAATATACTGCTGTCTTTATGGCAGCAGACAAGTAAGTGAGAACTATATTTTCTCCCTTGAAGCTATCCAACATGCCTCAGGTACGCAAGAAGTGATAAAAATGGTTTCTTAATGAAAAGTAAATAGTGTCCGTTCTTCCCTAGTGATCTTATTCATAAGGGTGGATCTGAAATCTGTTTTAGTTCCTAACAGAGGGATTTTTTTTCTTGCAGCTTTTGTAAAGTGTTGCCTACTGCAAGGCAACCAGAATTCAGGCAATGATGTGACAGAATCCCAGACACTTTGAGGTAATTAAAAATCTTGATCAGACCAGCTTTTGAGGACAAAAGAGTATAAGGTTTTTGGGAAAACTCTAATATAGAGCATTATATGTTAACTTTTGTTATAAATGGCTCATAGTTTTGCTTATTTACATTTTCTATTCCAGTACTGGCAGGACAGAATTCTGTCTTACAGACTGAACATGTAGCCTATCATCAACAGTAGATAGCTATTCATTTGGAATTTGGATTATTCCAGATAAATATAATTCTATCACAATATGTTTTCCAAATAGGTGTCCCAAAACAGCTGGTGTTTATATTCTCCTCTATTATATTCACTGCTTGCTTACCATTTTTTAAAACTATCATACCCCTTTTCTTTTCCCCTGTTCTCAGATTGTTTGATCATAAATGGAGAATTATTACAGTTATTATTGCTACAAATATTTTTAAAAGCCAAAGTATCAGGGGTTTCCCCCCCCTTACTCCCCTCCTTCATTAGCCTAAAGTCCTCTTGTGAATCATTTTTCTAAACTGAAATTCTCAGAAGGCAAAATGAAAAAAAAAAAACAAAAAGGCACAATTTCTAATCTCTAAGGGGCTTTTATTTTGAAGCAATAAAGGAATTTTAATGCATAAAATAAAAAGGAGCCTGAGGGGAGTACAAATACAACTTCATTATTGAAAGCTTTGGCTGAATTATTAACATTGCTGGGGTTAAGTCAGGCAATATTTCATAGCAAATCCTTGGAGAATTTATTTAATGTTTTGAATTGTATATAGAAACTAGCCTATTTTTTTTTTAAAAGCCAAGCTGAAATCTCAAATCTTGTCTTCCACTATGTCCCTCCACTAACTCATCTGATCTCCTAGACATGTCTCAGTTATAAAATTAAAATGGATGTACAAGTTAACATTATCTTTCCCTTCCCACTAATGCAGATTCTGGATAAGAGTGTTTAAAATTAGAATGTTTAGCTCCTATTCACCCACTTTACAAACTTCAAACTTTGTCTGTAATAAACTGTTTTTGTCTTGTGTTATATGGCCTAATCTACTTATGCAGCAGAACAGTATGTAGAATCCAGACAAAGAGAGAATAGACTTCAGTGCTTTATTCAACAAATAACACAGGTCTGAAACAAAAAAGCTGTTTGATTATTTTCATCAAATTTCCATGTATTTTGGTGTGCTGAAAACATTGAAAAAATTCCTAGATGTCATGATTTGCCAAAAAATGCAAAATTATCTTCAAATGTATCATTTTTAAAAAAATTTGGTATTTTTTTATATTATGGGTTTTTACCCAACTTACTATTAATTAATTCACATAAGTGCATTTAAGATATAAAATGCCAAAAAAACCTTAAAGGGGTTGCCTGAGTTAGGTAAAAAAAAATAGCACTATAAATCTGATGGTCAGCAATATATACATAACCTAAGCAAGTTTTAGGGGAAAAAAATTCTATTTCCTCATTTTCCTAGTTCTCTTATGGCCCTTTGTTGTTATTTGCAGGTAAACAATAAACCTTTAATTTTATAAGTCTATTTCCATTTATTTTAAATATTGCCTTATTTAACATAGTTACCTAAATTGTCAGGAAACGTGATGTCCTATGACAAAATGGAGGTCATTTTCGGATTCAGTGCACCAAAAAAACATAAAGATTACGTGGAATGACCAAAACAGCTCTTGAAAAAAATTTTTTTTGCAGACCTGTGTGAATTCCAGTAGTTCACGCCAATTGCGATCGGCTTTATTTTGTAGGCTTTTCTCCCCGAATTCGAAACATTTAAACCCTGGAATTCTTTTTTTCCCTCTCTGCCGTCAACATCCATTTGTCCCTTCCAACCTGACCCTGGAGAAGAGGCAAACACGATCATCTTCTGTGGAGTTCCCAGTACTGTTTATTCTTCAAACTTTGGCAGCTGGATTGTCTCCTGAACTAAACGGAAACATAGACGCGCATTGATTTGAAGGGCTCCCACCGCCCCACAGGCTTAAACGGGGAAAAAAAAGGGGCAGGAAGCTTAGAGGGTTACTGGCGTTTCTTGGGTGCAGCTGTCTTTTCTTTAAGGCTTCCACACATTTTCAGAACAGCAAGAGCAAGAAACCATCTTGAGGAGTGAAAACAGAGCCCTATTCAGCCCAGGCTTCTTTCTCCCTTGTTTGATAGAAAACAGAGCAAGTTTTCAGGAAAAGTTTTTGAAGGGAACGAAGGAGAGAGAGAGAGAGAGAGGAATGATGCCCTCGCTTCCAGGCCACACAAGATAGATTGAAAGGATTTTTTTTTTTTGATGGGGGGGAGGAGTTTGGTTTTTAAGAGCTCAGATAAGAATGCTTCTCTCTTTTGTTGCCTATATTAAATAATAACCCTCTTAATTCAAGGCTATCCAGGATGTTGTGGGAATCTGCAATGCTGTGGGTTTGCTGACGGATGGGGGTCTCCGAAAGTGGCCAAGAACAACTCTGCAATCTGACAAATGCAAAGAAGAAGCAACTAAGATGATTAAAGGCCTGGAGACAAAAACATATGAAGAATGGTGGCAGGGAATTGGGTATGGCTAGGAAGATCTAGGGGTGACAGATAACAGATTAACAGATTAGATAATAGATTAACAGAGTTGGAAGGGACCTTATAGGTCATCTAGTCCAAACCCTTGCTCAAGCAGGAGACCCTACACCATTTCTGACAGATGGCAGTCCAGTCTCTTCTTGAAAGCCTCCAGTGATGAAGCT
>JANHFM010010592.1:6817-18985 GCA_032468115.1 Grayia smithii | reverse complement strand
CAAGAAGGCTGACTGAAGGAATATTCCACTTGGAGGAAAATTTGAATTTGACTTCAGATCTAAAAGGAATGCCTCCCCCACCCCCCGAGATAAAAGTTATCGTCTTCTTAAACGTTTGTAGGCGCCATGAATAAGAAGCAGAAATAATCCACTGGCTTCCCTTTAATCTACAATACATTATACTCAAGACAATTTTCCAATAATAATAATTCTAACGTTACAATGTGTTCCATTAAATAATCTGGAGATCATGTGACGTAGATTTGGGTAAATTACTTCTCCTTTTCCACACCTGGAATAATAGGTGTAGTTCTAATTGCCATATTTGAAAAAAAAAAAATTCTTCAGGAAGCTGCACAAAAGGCAGAAGTCGGCAATCTAAATTATAATCTGGGAGTCTTGACATCTTCTTTATGAAAAATGCCTAAAATATTTGAGATTCTTCAGCTAAGGAAAGGAGTGACTAATCGTCAACATGGCTGACGTATAAACAAGCTCATACTTCATGTGAAGAACATGGACGTGGAACGTGGACATCACTGGAAATCTATGACCAGAGATTGCCCAATGAAGCTGAAAATGCTTCTTCATACAATACATAATTAAACTGTGGAATTCATGACCACAAGATATGATTATGATCACTAACCGGGCTAGCTTTAAAAGGAAATTGGAGAAATTTACCCAATCTATTAAGGTCTATCAGTTTCGAAAATCTTAATTCCCACTGCTGAGCTGAAAATTATCCTGACATTAAACTTGCTTTCCCCACAGCCAAACACTCTTTTCCCTCTATCGATGCTATTCCCAAACTCCCAACTTCCTTTCAAGTTAATGGGTGGCAAATCTACCCACTTTTATATATATATATTCCACCCTACCTTTATTATTTTTATAAGTAGTTCAAGGTGACAAACATACCTAGTACTCCTTCATCTTCCTATTCTCTACAACAACAATTCTGTGAGTTGAGTTGCGTTGAGACAGTGATTCAAATCCACCTAGTTGGATTTCATGCTTAGGACAGACCTAGAAGTCACTGTCCCCTGGTTTCTAGCCGGGTGCCTTACTTTGATACTGATATAAAAACAAAACCCTAAACAGCTAAATAGAATTCTTTAGAATAGAATTCTTTATTCTTTATTGAACAGAATTCTTTATTGGCCCAGTGTGATTGGACACACAAGGAATTTGGCTTTGGTGCATACGCTCTCAGTGTACGTAAAAAGAAAAAAAATACATTCATCAAGAATCATAAGAAGCAACACTTAATGATAGTCATAGGTTACTAATAAGCAATCAAATCATATTAGGAAACAAATAAAACAATATAAATTGTAAAGATACAAGCAACATGGTTATAGTCATAAGTGGGAGGAGATAGGTAATAGGAAGGAGGAGAAGAATAATAGTAATACAGTCTTAGTAAATAGTTTGACAATGTTGTGGGAATTAATTGTTTAGCAGAGTGATGGGGTTTGGGAAAAAAATGTTCTTATGTCTAGTTGTTCTGGTGTGAAGTGCCCTATAGCATCGTTTTGAGGGTAGAAGTTGAGATAATTTATGTCCAGGATGTGAGGGATCTGCAGATATTTTCACAGGCCTCTTTTTGACTCATGCAGTATACAGGATTTCATGGATTGGATACTATGATTTCATGGACTGGGTATGAAAAGATGGTGAAACATGGGAAGTTGACAGAAAAAAGGGTTGCTAAAGCATCTTGGCCGTGCTTAGTTTCAAGTGGAAAAAGACCTAAAAACTCAGCGTTACCTCTCTACAGCTGCTTTGTCCAGGGCTTCTGTACTCTCTGTTGGTCAGCAACAGCCATATTTTTATTATCTTTCTATTGATCTAACAATTAGCCCATTAAGTCAAGGTTCTTTCTTTACCCTGTATTTCCCCCCCAAACACACACTGAAGCTTACTGCTCATTCAATCCTTATATTTCCCAGTCGACACCCTTTTGGTTTCTGTCCAGGCTGAGTGAAGTTCGATGGTGTCATGGGAAGAAAGAATAACTTTGAGGAATAGGAAGAAGAGCCATTACCAAGAACAACCTTTAGATCAGTGGTTCTCAACCTTCCTAATGCCGCGACCCTTTAGTACAGTTCCTCATGTTGTGGTGACTCCCAACCACAAGAGGAGCAGTGTCTCAGTTCCTAAGACCATCGGAAATATGTGTTTTCCGATGGTCTTAGGCGACCCCTGTGAAAGGGTTGTTCGACCCCCCCCAAAGGGGTCCCGACCCACAGGTTGAGAACCACTGTATTAAACAAACAAACAAACCTCAGCATGAAAAGAGAAAAAAAATAAAGAGACCACGTAGAGACCTCCCATCATTGTAGGAAGAGCTCTCTTTTAACCATATAGAATGTTCATATATTTTAGCTTGCTGGAAAATCAGGATTCTGAATGGTGCAGAAATTTTTATAAAAAGAAGAGTGGATGGAAGCCTATGAAGATGAATGGACAATAGGCAACATTAGTATGCTTTTCTCCATCTGTTTATGCAGACAGTTTAAAAAGGTCATTGTCTTTACTCATAAACTAAAGCAGCTTCTACTATTTTGCTAAGGCACCATTAATAAAGATTTCTTTCTTGGCATATATAAACACTTAAAAGTTTTTCTGAACCAGTCTGTTAGGTTTCTTTCAGAGTGGATGGATCCACTCTGTCAGAGTCTGTCAGAGTCAATCCCTCTGCCAGTGCTCTTGAGTATTTCTGTGATTTCTATTGCTGAGTGGAAAATTTTTACTTCCAAAATAGGCAGTTATCAAAAGAGGAAGAAAGGGGACAAAGGTAAATAAGCACTTTACTGCTTGTTTACATAGAATTTCAGCCAGTTCTACTTTCTATTAAAGAAGGTTGGAGAACAAGATGCTGCTATAGGTAGGCATGATTACAGGAATTTATAAAAGTGACTTTGGATCCACTTTACTAGTGAAAAATCATGACAGACATTTTACATATTCTTTTACCAGGCTCATCTGTTTAGTTACAGGCTTAAGGTGCCAAGAATTGTTGAAATAGACATATTAGCAATTATTTTAGTGTTATTTAGTTCCAGGGCACTTGCTAAGCCAAACAGACATTGTTGCATTAGATTTTGCCTTTTAGCAGTGTGGTAGAGTTCAAATTTTGGCAGGAAAAATGTTTTGGAATCATTTTTGTAAAGAAAGAAGATATGAAACTTAAGAAATAAAATAGCCAATATTTTTATGCATTTGTGGGCATGGCTGACATAATGAAGATTCACAATTTTTCCTAGCCTAGAAAATATTATTTAGAGTTACTTCTGTAAAATGCTCAAAAATGCTGCAAAAGTCTAAAAAGATAGATTAGAATATGGAATGGGTTATTAACTATATCAATAGTTATTTTTCATAATGGTTGTATGATTACTGGGTACCTTGGTATACCCTTACCAGTCTGTCTGCCCTCTGCCCCCCATGGAGAATTGGTTATAAGAACCATAGATGACAACAAGGTATTTTGGGAGTTCCAATCTAAAATATCTGAACTACATTAGGTTGCCACTCATACTTTATATAATCTCCTGGTTTACCGAAGGTGTACCATTGAGTATTGATTGATGGCAACCAAAAACATCAGAACAGAATGTTTTCTTTCATTAGTTGGGCTACCAGTGGCATGTTATCAACATGGGGAATTAAGATGGGGAAGCAAGATGCCAAGTGAGATGAACTTTTGTTTTAAGCTTCATACTGAATACAATGCCAGGATAAATAGCGACCTTATTTGGATAAATATTTCACTATTCACTATGTAATTATTTAGAGGAAAAACCACTGTATTGTAGCATTTCCACTCTACAATAATTAGCAAGTTAACAAGGATAAATCAAAAATATTACAATGTATGAAATAAAAATACAGATTATCTAAAATAAAATAACTAATGCATAATAAACCTGAACTGATGAATAAAGTAGAAGTGGTTATTGCTATGTCCAATGCCTTATTTTCATTGTGGCAACACAGAATTTGGCTGCTGCACAAGTGATAAAGGATTTCAAATCTTCTAGAAGATGATTCACATACTGTCTGGAAAAACCAGACAGTTTTCCCATCAATTTACATATTAGGGACAAAATAAAGGCAGACTCAACATCGCTGTAGAATTTACAGTGCAATAATGTGTGAGAAATAAATTAAATCACATGGCCAGATACTCTTGGTTAACGGAGTTTTGAAGTATCTGCCTTGCAGAAAAGGCAGTTGTTAAGATATTATCCCTGGCTTTGAAGAATGCTAACCTCAACTTGGAAAACCTTAGATTTTGTTTTAAGTATTTTACTGGTTCCCCAGTGCTATATTTATTCTACCACATTGGCACAACTAGTTTTTAAGTTTTTAAGCCTTAATAATAGGCTTAAAGGGGATATATTTTCAGCAATGAGCAGTTGTTTAACTTGGTCTTACCCTAAATAAATTAGGAATGCATGGGAAACCTGTATAATATCAATCTCAGCTCCATGGTCAGTTTCCAGGGAAAAGGAAAATTGAACATTAGAGGTGTCAGGCCAACTGGAAAAAATTGGATTTTCAACCAATAATTTATCATCCCCCTCCAGGCTCTTACCAGGAGTGTGGGTATTTCTGTCTCAAGCCTTTACAAAGTGTTTGTTGTTGCACTGGATGCAGTGAGGATCAGTCTCAAGAATTTTGTTTGTCCTGATTCCAACGCATCCTTTTCCGCATAGGTTCCCATTTTGTGCGTTGTAAAGGATTGGATCAATGATTTGGCCTCAAAAAATTTAAATGCTGCATAGATTAATTGTTCTCTGCTTATGTAGAAAAAGTGCTTTAATAATAGAACTTTTTTGTCATTGCTCTTTTCAGCCCTATAGTGGTATAATAAATAATGGTGGTGGCAGCAGCATTGAGGAGTATAAAGATTTTGCATCCTGCTAGTTTAGGAGTTGGAAGTCTAGGTTGTAAAGAAGGTCCACCATTGAATTGATAACATTTCTGGACACTGAATTGAGGGTATATTTAAAATTTAGAAAAGTCACAAAGTGGGAAGAATACTTTTTATGGGTGATTTTTGAGTGTGAAAGACATAGTAGAGCACCAATATATGGTCTATTGTTGATCTCTCTTCTCTTAATCCTGCCTACTTATCTTGAATTATCCCTTCTGCCTTTATCCAGTTTTGCAGCTTATGATTTAAATGTTTAGCATGTAATTTGCTAATGACACTCAAAACTCTAGGTATTATAACTATTGCATAAGGAAGCTCTTGAACAAAGACTTAGAGGGCTTAATTTCTCTACTGTTACTAGAGTTTAGTAGATTTGATTTTGGAAGCAGCTGTAAGAAGATATTTATTTTCTACAGCTGCCAGGTCTTTAAACTTCTGGAATACTATTTAATATTCTTCCCTTCCAGAACATTAGATTCAGAAGCCTGAGGGGGATAGCACAGTTATGACTTAATTGAACTTGCCTGAAAGAAAAAAAAAGAGTAAATCTTAAAAGTAGAAAATGCAACATAAATTTTATCACTGAAATGTATATTTAGGCAAAATTGGAAGAAGATGAGAGGGTTATAAATAACCTATTTTATCATGCGCTTCTGGGTAAGCTAATGGTTTATGAGAAGGCTTCCTAAAGTAACTCTAGCTTTCCCATTCATTGTTCAAAACAGTTTGATTCAAATTGGGGTGGGTGGGTGTGCCTGCACACTCATGCACGGACATTGCAAGCCAATCAGTAATGAATGGAAATCTATTCCTATTATATTTTAAGATGGTTCCTCAGAAACGCAATGCTCACACAAGACTCCAGTTGGATGCAACTTATTAATTATATCACAGATGGTATTTCAAGTACTTGTTTGATAATATTGCATTTATTTTTCCTTTTTCCTTTAAAATTCATGGAAGTATGAATTAGAATTAAAACTACAATCCAGTAGAGATTGTATAAAATTCTATCGATAAAAACATGCATATATTAGTGAAAAATATACATATTACTTTCATGTCTGCTCTTAATTAGAAATATTATTTTATTTCACAATATTTAGATTGTTAAACCAATCAAAGCAAGCAAACAATAAAAACTAAGATATAATGGAGCAGAAAAGGAAAAGATTTTTTAATGAATATTAATACATGCTTTTGTTAAAACATGCTTTATATGATTTTTTTTCAGTTCCCATTTCAGGTAAATCTATTAAGGTTCTTACACTGAGTCTGATCACTAATCTGTATTTAGTTTGCTATTCTCCTTCATGGATCTAAATGGTTTTCCCCCTCTAGCTCCTGTTTTTAGATATAACCAACCTGAATCTGCATCTTCATTCATATAAAGTCTTTGCACTACTACTAAACATTTTCTGTTCTCAAAATACAAAAGCACGTAGTCATTGCAATTAGTTTTAGACATTTCAAATCCTTAGTGCTTATCAGAGTTTCTTCTGGGGTAGAAAACATCATTCTCTAGAATCAGGGGTGTCAAACTGGCAGCCTGTGGGCCGGATGCATCATGCGCAAACCAGGCCGAACTCAGCTCCACAAAGGGGTAAAGGTCACAATATATCACGTGACATCAACGTGACATGCCAAGTTTGACACCCGTGCTCTAGATGTTATTGGATAGTTAACTTCTATCTTCTCGTCTCATGGTCTCTTTTTTATTACATCCCCCCCAAATAAGGACAACTTAAATAGGAACAGAACAAAGAAATCCTGATGTCACCTTTGATGATTTACAAATATTACTAAACATGCAGGAATCCTTTCCTTTCCTTCATAAGGCTTAGAACCAGCAACTCTGTCATTAAGTAATTGACATAACTCCCTACCAGTTTTAAAGTGCTGAAATCTCAAATCACATGATTGTGTGGATGCTGTGATTGATCTAAATGCAAGGACCAATCATAAGGTTAATTTTCCAGCATCATAATATCTTTGAATGTTTGCTAAACAATTGTTAAGACAACTGAATGTTTGGGAGGATCACTATTTGATTTTTAAAAAATACTTCTGAAGGAAATTAAACTTGCATTGTATGTGTAGGTTTCTCTGGATCCTAGCCATCACAGTTTTTAAAAAATTAGTGAGCTATATATTTGAACTCCTATGTTCCTTTCATGTAGAAAACCTCAAAACTCCAGGCAGTATCATATATGGTGGTTCTTGATACAGTCTTTGAAAGAGGCAAGCTGTGACTTGATCACAAACTTCAGATATATTATTTGAACTCAGATCTTTTTCTGAACTGTTATGACATGATGCTGCTAAATACTATAGATAAATAAGGAAGGACTAATCTCTAGCTCCAAAAGACCATGTGGGACTGTTAATCTAATCTACTGAAACTAAAGCACATATACACTCACAACTGAATAGTCAACTTAATCAGCATTTTATCTTCCCTCAAGTTTACCCGAGAAAGATGCTTGCATTCCAGTTGCAGTTGAAGCATACTGTTGTTAATTAAACATTATGAGTTGAATACTTTTGATCAAACTGTATGTTCTCCTCAGAGAAACTTCAAGTTTCTTTGTCCTACTTTTACCCCTCAGTTCACACTGTTCTTCGTGAGACATATTGTAATTCAAGCCAGGGAGACACAGAAATATTTATTTGGGAATTAAGGGTCAGATTTAGTTTGATGTTCTCTTGAAAGTTTTCTGTAGAGGAAATAGGAGGTGGAAACATTATGTACACCATCCGGAATTGTACAAAAATAGAGATAGGATGTAAATCAAATAAATAAGCATTCATTTTCAGTTTAGTGTCAAGAGCTTACAGTATATGCATATGATATAATAATTACAGGTGATCAATAAAATCTGGGTTCATTACAAATCCCATTATCCCTAAACATTCGCCATTCTGGCTGGGGCCAATGGCATCTGCACTCTCATAATTATCAACCCTTGGCTGAGATCTGAGATCTGCAATTGTAGGGTGAACGTCTTTCAGAAGTTCATGAAAGATTACTAGGCTATTTAGTAAGTGTTAGTTCTTCTCCACCCTTAATAAGATAGGCTACCCATGTGAGTTAAATGCATCTTATATGTTCAGTAACAGTATGCCTTTAGGTACCTGACTTTGGGTACCATATCAAACAGCAGACATGGACATTTCTATATGCAAATAGAAACCAAGAGCAGATTAAATAAGTTCCATGTCTAGGAAAAATATGTTCTATTTAGAAATTCATGTGGATTTCTGCAGGATTAAATTAATGCAGTTAATCAGTCCCAAAAATACTATGACAAAAGTGGCAACAGTGAATGGGGTCTGATGCTGCTTCTTATTTGCCAATCGAGAATCTGCACCCAATGTCTATGAAAGATGCATGTGGAAAGGGAATATATTTTTAAAATATGTATGTATACAATATGTATGTACAGTATAGGAAATTATGTTAAAACTTTGCATTACATACATAAATTCCTTCTGTCAAGAAAGGTATAAACAATGAATAGAGATTTTTGTTAGGGGTTACTTCTTAAATTCACTCATGTCACTTTATGTCCCTTTTTTAAAAATGCAAACAATGCAATAATATATATTATACCATAGTAGTACTAGCAATAACACCTAGACCAGTGTTTCTCAACCTTGGTGACTTTAAGATGGGTGGACCCCCAGCTTTGCTGGCTGGGGAATTCTGGGAGTTGAAGTCCACCCATCTTAAAGTCACCAAGGTTGAGAAACACTGACCTAGACTTATATACCGCTTCATAGTGCTTGTACAGCCCTCTATAAGCTGTTTACAGAGTCAGCATATTGCCCCCAACAATCTGGGTCCTCATTTTACCCACCTCAGAAGGATGGAAGGGTGAGTCAACCTTAAGTCAACCAAGATTACTACCTTCCACAAAAGTATGTGAAATACTTAAGGTTACCTAAATATTATTGGAGCAATACAATGTTGAAAACTCTTAAAAATTAATAGATTATAAATAACTTTCTGGGAAAAGTTCCAGAATGGTAGAGCTATTCAAAAGGCTCGATTCCTCTTACTTACCAGCATAATTCAGATTGCTGACATACTAGATACCACTAAAGGTATTATATACCTTCCCATTCTCACTCTTATTTTATTTTTAAATAAATCCCATAAAGTCTAATAACCTAAATGGCAACGTTTAACACCAAGTTTTTAGATGAATTTCATTGCTGTCCTGAAAATCAAATTTGACTTTCCCAGGTAACTACTCATTCCAACTATTTTGCTATACTCGCTTTTATGTATGTGTGTGCGTCGGGGGGAAAAAGTGGAATGAAAAGAAACATGCTACTTTGTAGGTAACGTAGACTGACTGACAATGGTGGGATTGGAAGCCGACTCTCAACTTTGCTGAAAAGCTACTAGGCTATAAAAAGTCATCAGTTCTTGCCCTGAATCCAGCAAGAAACCAAGTGTTAGCTAGTTAGTTATTATTTAGTTATTTATTATTATTATTCAGCAAATAATGAGCTACTGTAAATACTTAGACAATTATCTAAGTCTAAGTCTGCCCTGGCTTTTTGGTGTTCTAGATAGAATCTCTCTTCTGTCTTATTTGGAAATATCTGTGATTTGTTTATTAATTAACAGTTTTTAACATATTGCTTCTTCTTATGGAAAAATGGTTTGGCTGGAGATATGGGAGAAGGACCTAAAGTTCAGCTATAGGTTGGCTTGAAAATGTTACATTGCAGTCTTTTCCACTTAAATTATTTTTTTTCTCTAGAAAGCATGTTTTGGGTGACACTCTTCTAAAACCTTCTGAATTGCCAGTAAGATTACTGTCTTGCCATGAAACAGAAAAGAAGTAATTAAAAAACAGTCATATTACTTAATGGATGTTGCAATTATGAGTTATTAGACTGAACAGACTAGGTCCATGAAACAAATTACCTAATTAGATAACTGGCTCATCAGCATCCTGAAATGGTTGTGGGTTATTAGCTAAATTAGGTAATATACTTCTCACCTGCACAAGGTATATAGCATGTATAATATATGCTTTGTGCAGTCATTCAGACTATGTGACAGGCAGAATGCAGGCACTATCGCAAGACTTTCCTGCTTGGATTTTGTACAGTATAGGAACAAATAATACTATGGTAGAAAATTAGTGGATACCTCGTACTGCAGAAATGTTTCTGTAATTTAGAAAAGTTTGGATTATTATGCCTATGTGGCTTGCTTTGAACATCAGTGCACAAAAACCCATTTGGGATGCTATTCTTTTCTACAGATTTGGAGCTCACATTAAACAATATAAAACATAAAAAGATAACAAATAATTTTTGTTTTTCCAGATATATCTCCAGGGATCTTATATTTAGATAAATCTTTCTTAATAAGATTAATTTGAGGTAATATGTCTATGTACTTGAAACTTTGAGGGAGTGAACGATGATTAATTATATTTTTATATTTTAGTTTTAAAAAATGCAAATGTTCAAATTATATTTTAGACAATATGTGTTTGATCAAAAAACTAGTTCATTGCTTTTTTTAAATGTGTTATCAATTTTTAAAATATTTTTGTTACTTATTATTTAAATCTATTGTGTAACTATTTGAAAATGACCAAGTATATGTTTAGGCATGTATATTGTGTGTGTGTGTGTGTGTGTGTGTGTGTGTGTATGTGTACAGAGGAGCAACCTATTTTTATATACTGATAAAATTTATAAACCCAATTAAAGTTGTACTGATGTTTATACAGTATCATATATGTCTTTAAAAAAACCAGAAGGTTCTGCATGCTTGGTTGCTTCTCAGTGATAACTCTTTCCCACTTAAACTGACCTAAAATGGGAAAGCAAGAATCATTTGGCAGGATGGAAAAAATATTGGCTGCAATTAGAACAGATTCTTGAACTGATATGATAAAGGATGCCAATAGATTGGTGGTTATTGATTAAAATAAAAACAAAAAAATAGAATGTATATAGCAAATTTTTGTATAAAGAAATGTCAACATCTTAGATCATATAGACAGAATTCTCTATTTACAAGAACCTTTAGTACCAGAAGATAAAGTTAGAATAGCATTCAGTCACTACCAAGTTGGAAAGCTACAGGAATTGATGGAATATCTACATAAATACATCAAAACAACATAAAAAAGAAATAATAAAGGTTCTAATGAAACTTTGCCAGCCAGTCTAAAGAACTCCTTGCCTGGATGCTGCAGGTTCTGGATATTGATTCAGGCTCAATCCATGCAAGATGGACTAGCTGCTTGATTCCAGGACAATTCTGGTATTGACTCTAGATAAGGTTGAAAGAGAAGACTTACAATCTGGGGATATTCCTGAACTCATGGCTCTAACTAAAAGAACAGGGGGAAGACATTTCACCTGCTTTAGCTGTGGACTCATGCCCAAGTTATCTCTCAACATGATTACTACAATTCATTGTCCACGGGGCTATTCTTTAAATACCTAGAAATTTCTAACTGGTGCAGAATATGATCGTTGGCTTTTTAAGAGGTCAAACCCATTACTGCCCTATTACATGTGTATAACAGAAGTCTCACTGGCTGCTTGTTTCCAGGTGCAAATCAAAATGTTGCTTGTAACAATATAAAACCACTTTGACTGCTTATTCCACGTGGAATCTGTATGCCTTGTAAGAAGATGTAAAGAGACTGTTCATCTGTTGGAAAATCTAAGAACAGGTTTTAAAATAAGTATATTCTGCAGGTTCCCATTCTATTGGATATTTGCCCCCAGAGATAAGATTTCTAACGGTATTTAAGAAACAGGTGAACTTCAGAACCTTGGAATCTTTGTCTTGAACATAAACAATGATATGGTTTGATGAGATTGTAATTATTGTGATTTTTCTCCCTTATTACATTGATTTTGTTGGTTGTATTTTTATCCACTATTTTGACTTCAGGCTGCTCATCATTGGTCAAATTGAAGCAACATGAAAATTATAGAAATAAATAAATTCAAATGATATGAGTGCTCTATTGTTTTATATTGCCTATTTTGACAAGCAACAGCTCTCTGGCATAACCATCCTCCTTGGTATGTCTAGAGCAGAGGTGGGTTTCAACAGGTTCTGACCAGTTCTGGAGAACCAGTAGCGGAATGTTTGAGTAGTTCGGAGAACCGGTAGTAAAAATTCTGACTGGCCCCGCCCCCATCTATTCTCTGCCTCCCAAGTCCCA
>JANHFM010010587.1:12209-38076 GCA_032468115.1 Grayia smithii | reverse complement strand
CCTTAAGGACTCGAAAGGGGCTGATGTCAGGGCCTGAAAACCTTTGATAAGTCCCATGTAGGGTATCTATGGACAACTGGTGGGGTGAGGTTAAGAAATTGCCTAAGAACTGGATCATGGGCCAAAGATGACCATTTCCCACACCGCAAAGCTGTGGACAGTGCTACAATCTGTCGATGAAGGGTGTTGTGAGACAGACCCTTGTCCAAACCGTCCTGCAAAATTTTTAGCGGAATTGAAGCTGATGTGGGGTCTAGGTTCCGAACCCCACACCAGGTGAAAAAGGCTGTCCGTGTTCAATCGTAAATACAATTCATGGATGATATGCAGGAAGCCTGGATGGTTCTAATGACCCTGGAGGAGAACCTATTCTTCCTCAGGAACCTCCTTTCAGGTGCCAGATGGTCAAGTTTAACCACTGAGGCTCTGGATGTTGCAATACCCCCTGGCTGAGGGAGATCTTTCCTGAGGAATCCTCCAGGGCCGAGAGATGGAAAGTTCCACCAAGTCCGCAAACCATGGGCACCTGGGCCAGTGGGAGGGGCATAAAAAGGACCTCCACCCGCTCCCTTATCACCTTCCGAATTACTCCCAGGATGAGGGGAAGAGGTGGGAAGGCATAGAGAAGACCCCTGGGCCAAGGGCTACGTAAGGCATTAGTTCCCTCCACCCCGTGATGGTGAAATAGCAAGGAAGCTGAGCATTTTTCTGGGAGTGAGCAGTTCCACCACAATCTGACCAAATCTGACAGTCAGTTCCTGGAAGAGATGGGGATGTAACCTCCATTCCATGTTGTCTATCATGGACTGACTGAGGCAATCTGCCTATATGTTTGTTACCCCCGCAATATGCTCCACTTTGAGGGAGAGCAAGTGTTCTCTGCCACTTCCCCAAGCACACCGCCTCCAACATGAGGCTCCTGGCCAGTTTATATGAGCCTTGGCTGTCACGTTGTCTGTGAGGATCAGAACGTGCTGATGCCGGACCCTGGTCTTGAAGTGGCAAAAAGGAAGGCGTGCCACCCAAAGCTCCAGCCAATTGATGTTCTGGGTCAGATCCACTGGAGTCTAACGGCCCTGAGCCATGTGACCCTGAAGGTGGGCTCCCCCAGCCAAACAGGCTGGCATCTATTGTAATCGTGATACGGCTGGGCTCCTTGAAGGGGCAGCTCTGATCTTACCTGCCAGATCAGGGAGATCAGTTTGTCCTTGTAGTCTTGGGAGAGGAAGACCTGTCCCAGCCTGGTATTGATTTCCATCCCCAAATGTAAGAGTCTCGTGGCCGGAACCAGCTGACTCTGTGGGAAGTTGATGGAGGATCCGTGCTGTCATAAAATGATGATCATTGTCTGCAGCCTCCCTGGTCTTGAGGGAGGACTCTTGCACAAGAATGTCATCTAAGTAGCATTATAGACGAATTGGAATCGATCTGAACTAAGCCGCCAGGACCTTGACCTATACTCAAAGGGCCTTTATCCCTTTAGGCAGGGACTCTGTTCGCATTCCGCTGGTAACAGGAGCTGCTGCTGGCTCGCACAGCTCAGCTGAGCAATAAAAAACAGAAGCCGACGATCTCGCTGGCTCCCAGGTCCTCTCACTCACCACTGCTTCAAAGTCAGGCCGCAATGGCTAGCAAGGGGAAAAAACCAATGATCCCGCCAGTTTTAGCCCCAAAACGATTGGCAGCTGGCAACTGTGAGCCCGCAGTTGTTCAGTCCTTATCAGCCGATCCAATCAGAAAAACACGCTGCAACAAGCCACTTCTGCAAGGCAAGCTGGCGCTTCCAATCACAATCTCAATATAAGCAGAAACAATTTTAAATAAAACAAAAGAAAAAATTAATTTCACAAGCCTGAATTTCCAGAAGTGGCCAGAAAAGCTTTGAAACGTCTCGTTCAGGTTAAGACTGAGCCGAAACTGGGGCAGGAAGGACGATGGGGGCGTGGCCCAAAAAGAAACAGACAGCTTGGTCTCAACAGGAAACAGACGATTCAGCCCATCCTTGGCTACTCCTGGGAGCTGGCAGGAGAAAAATTGTTTTGCTACTTATTTTTACAACATGATCTTGAGTGACTACAGTGTAATGGCAAAAGATTTAGGGGCTGTCTAATACACTAGTCTTCTTTCTAGTTAACTTTTTTTTTACTTCTAAAGATAGTATAACACATAGAGAAATTAATATTTGAAAATATATTAAATATAGCAGCTACTGTATAAAGCTGTTACAGACAATAAATCTAGCTAGAGATAAAAATATCTAAGAAAAAGGAAAAAAATGGAGGGAACTCAAAAAAGCTTTTAAAAGCATTTTCCTAGTTTATTACTTTTCTAAATCACATCTTCCATGAAGTTTTGAAACTTAAATCTCTGTTAAATTCATATAGCAAAGGCTATCATAACAAATTACATAAACTAATTATGTGATGTGGGAAGAAATACTTCCTTTTGTAATTAACTTCACTGCATAATCCTACAAAAATCTTCCATATCCCCACACTATAATTCATTTTCTAAATCTGCCATTTCCCCTCCCTATTTTTTGTAAAGTGGAATATTTTAGTCTTTTTAACTTCATAAAATGTTAAGTTTTTGAAAAGCTATTAAGTATTTTAAATTCAGATATATGATATACACACAGAAGACAATTATTACACCAGCCACTTGACCTAGGTCTTTTTAAATCAACCCTGGCATTTCCAATTCTTTTAAATACAGCAGCCAATATAACATAGTACCTTGCAGAAAACACCTGAAAAGTATAGAATCCTGAAGGGGGAAAATGTTTAGGAAAAATTGAAAATTGTGAAAAATGAGATACTTAAAGCCTGAACACAAAAAATAAAATGGGAGGCATCCAATGAAAATATTAAGACTACAGATAAACTGTAGAAGATAAACTGATAAGCTGGGAAAGAAAAAGAACAAGCTTAAGAAATGACTACAGAAAAAAATATCAGTATCAGAGAACAATCTGAATCTCCAAGGATGGCACCAGAAAAATTAAAAAACTAAAAATCAAAATCATCAGAGGCTAGAAATGAATTCTGTTGGGTATATGCAGAAGGAGAGAAAGAGAAAGCAGTCAGGTCACTGATTGGAGAAGGTGATCATTTGCTGTCAGGGAGCAAGAGGCTAAACTGCTTAATTTCTATTTTGCATGTCTTCTCACAAAAGGGAAAATGGCCATATAAATTAAATAAAGTCAATAACTAGGGAAAAATGATCATCTGTTGAAGCATTACTATGGGGAGAGGGGAGATGTATAAGAGAAATACAGATTAAAAGAGGTAAGGAACTGGTATGAGATCTCCTAACTGCCTTGAATACATTTGCTCAAGTGGGCCCAGATGGATTATATCCCAGAGCGCAAAAGGGACTGGCAGATGTGATTTCAGAAACATTGTCCAAAATTTTTGAAAACTCCTGAAGTACAGAGAAAATCCCAGAAGACTGACGAAGAGCTAACATTGTTCTTCAATCTTTAAAAACAGAATAAAAAAAAACAGAGACAGAAAGCCAGACCAGTCATCCTGACATCAGTATGTAGGGGAATTCTAGAAAAGATCAACATCCAGTTAGTTTGAAAGAATCAGAAAGGAAAAACATATTACTAGAAGCCAGGATGAATTTGAAAGAAAGAGTTGTGCCAGACAAATCTTTTTTTTTTTTTTACAAAGCAACTTACAAAATGGTATAGTACGTTCAGACCTCAGTAAATTGTTTAACGAGGTTGATTGTAACCTTGTTAACGTGGAACAAAATGATATAGATCAGTGATTGCCATCATGTGCCAAAAAGCGTGCGCAAGGTGGTCACGCGTGTGTGCTCACACCCCTAATTCTATGCACCCCACACACCCCTGTGCATCTGTGCACAATCCCCACGCTTTTGGAACACGATGGCATGGTGGGCACTATAGGCCCGTTTCATAGCTTCCTCCACGTTGACATAGATGCATTAAGGGCCGAGTATTAGCTAAACTTTAGGAGTCTGGGAGAGTGAAAACTGGCTTCCCCCCCCCCCCGGAGACCCTCCAGAGGCTATAAATGGCCTGTTCCTGACTTCCGGAAGGGCCTCGGGGGGGGGAGCCCGTTTTTGTCCTCCCCAGACTCCCAGAAAGGCTCTGGAGACTGGGGAGAGCGAAAAATGGGCCTTCCAGTCTCACTATGCC
This sequence comes from Grayia smithii, assembly GCA_032468115.1. Classification (NCBI taxonomy): domain Eukaryota; kingdom Metazoa; phylum Chordata; class Lepidosauria; order Squamata; family Grayiidae; genus Grayia; species Grayia smithii. Next base: position 33,905 of record JANHFM010010587.1, on the reverse strand, counting down.
TACCCCCCCAAAGCCCTCCAGAGGCCAGAAACAGCCTGTTTCCCAACTTCGGGTGGGTCCAGGAGGCCCGAAAATCAGCTGGCCAGCACATGCACACCAGAGCTGAGCTTGCATGTCCACCAATATGGCATTCCATAGGTTCACCATCATAGATATAGATGGCCCCATTTCAGATGGATTTGTAGATGGTTGAGCAAGTTTAGCTAATATTCAGTCCTTAATGTGTCTATGTCAACATGGAGGAAGCTATGAGCTGAGACTGTCCAGTGCTCTTTCCCACTTTCATAGTGATTTAGAGGATGGGATAGCAGGTTCATCAGATTTGCAAACAACCAAATGCTTGGGGAGATAGGAATTGTAACACCTCAGAAGACAGGTTCAAAATTCAAAACAACAGGCAGATTTGAACACTGGGCTTTATCCAACGAAATGCAGTTCAGTGACAAGCAATGTAGGGTTCTGTGTTTAGGGAGGAAAAAACAGATGTGTAGTTACAAGACAGGTAATACACCTCAGATTAAGCATCAGTCAGTAGTGTTCAGGCAGGATGGGCATGCTTCAGGTCCTGTTAGTTAAAGAATGCCAACTGACAGGGCTCCAAAGGTATGTCTTTTCTGCCATAGTGCCCATCCTATAGAACATTCCCCCTCTGGAGGATGGCCCTGACCCTGATGGCCTTTCACAAGTTTCTAAAGATCTAATTTCACACCTAGGTTTGGGACTCAGTGTGCGTGACAGAACCCATTTTCTGGTTATGGGCAGATATTGTGGACAGTAATACTTTCTCAGCTGTTGTTTAAATAAGTAAAAAAATATATATTATCACAGTTAATTACTAATGGGTAGAAGCTTTATCGAGAGAAATCCCAAAATGAAGTAAGGAACAATTTCCTGACCATGAGAGCTATTATGTCAATGATTCTTGTTGCTATTTCACCCAATTCCTTTTTTTTCCTATCCAAATAAAAACACTGTTGTTTTATACAAAAGTTTTGACAGCAGCAGTCCCAAACTAGATCCTTCACTGACAAACAATTACAAATTGCTCCATTAACCCCAGGATATGTCCAAATTATTCCCTTGGGGCTAATTAATCTTCTGTACCATTGTTTTAAACATTAGAATGCTGTATCTCTTGTAACTGTGGGTGCTCCATCACTGGAAATTTTCAAGCAAAAGTTGGTCTGGAATGGTATTAGGATTCCTGCCCTAGGTAGCAAGTTAGTTTAGCAGATCTCAATTTATAAGGCAGATGACTCTCAAAAGTAACAAAAAATCCATCACATAACACACATTTCACTTTTACATAGAAAACCCTCATATTACACAGGATTTGTGTTTGGAATGGAATAGGCCTATTATTTCCTAGGAGCATATTTATAGATATCCGGTGAAAGAGAACAGAGCAGAGAATGATGTTAGTCTGTTTTAAATCAAGGTATATTTTTATTTATTAAATTTATATGCTTCCCACCTGTTTTGCAACTTTGAGTGGTGTATAAATTGGTAAAGTACCTCAATATCTCAAATTGAAGAGCTAGAGAAGAGTTTCCGTTTCCGGCTCTAGTGGCAGTGTTCATCCCCGTTTCTAAGCCGAAAAGCCAGTGCTATCTGAAGACGCCTCCATAGTCATGTGGCTAGCATTACTCAAAGGCGCACCGAGCACTGTTACCTTCCCCTCAAGGTGGTCCCTATTTTTCTACTTGCATTTTTGACGTGCTTTCGAACTGCTAGGTTGGCAGAAGACGGGACAAGTAATGGGAGCTTGCTCCGTTACGCGGTGCTAGGGATTCGAACCACTGAACTGCCGACCTTCTGATTGATAAGCTCAGCGTCTTAGCCACTGAGCCATCACATCCCTAAGGTTAAGGTTACCTTAGAGACCACATATTTTTATACTCAAATATTTTTGCCTAACAATTGTTATTTTACATTTCTTTCTTCTTTCATTCAAATTCAAATACATATTCTCTGGTCTGCAAGTTTTTGGCATGCTGCAATTGAAACCAAGCAAAACTAATACACAAACTGAAACTATTACATGATGACAGCATCTCCAAGTTTAAATCCAGACTACTTCAATCACTTATTAAGGCAATGGGAGGTCAGAAGAAGAGTGCCTAGTGGCAGTAGAATATACTAGAGCAGTGGTTCTCAACCTTCCTAATGCCACAATCCTTTCATACAGTTTCTCATGCTGTGGTGACCCCCACTGGATGCCTTTCTCCAAAGCGGCACAGTCTTCAGTAGTTCCCCCTCCTCTCCCTTGCAGTGCACACAGACATTGGTCGTGGCTCCCTTTTCTCAGCGCAGCTCCCTTTTCTCAGTGCTGCTGCCCCCTGGTCTGTCTCCATGGTGGGGAGGGAGGCGAGGAGGCAGGCAAAGGGACAGCAGACTTGGTTGTTTCCCGAGGAGTCCCCGCTGCTGCTTCTGCTGCCGCTGCATATTGTAAGACTGTTCTCAGCCACTGGCAGTGCTTCCCACCTCTGCTGCTGCTGGTGGCAATTTCGCCTTGTCTCCCACGCCGCCTCACCTCCCTTCCCTCCCACTTCTGCCATTTGCTTGAGGCTGACAACTCTCAGCCCCGCTGCTGCCACCGTCGTGGTGCCTTCACCTCCTCCTCCTGAGTTCACTTTCAATTGTGTCGCACCAGCCCTGGGCCCCTTATATTGACCCTATATTGATAGAAGAGCGGTGTCTTGGTTCCTAAGACCATCAGAAATATGCGTTTTCTGATGGTCTTAGGCGACCCCTGTGAAACGGTCGTTCGACCCCCAAAGGGGTCCCAACCCACAATTGAGAACCACTGTACTAGAGCTTCTCCCTACCAACAGCTAAAGAATTCTCCACAGCCAAATTCAGATAAACTTAAATTGGGAGAAATCTGTATGTTTGCAAGAAGTTGCAAGAAGGAAAGTAAAAGGGACCAGAGACTTCAATTCCCTTGTCACAAGCAATCTTTCTACTCTTATAAATAGATCCCCAAGGCCACATAGTTTAACATGTGATTTCAGTAGATATAGGGATCTAGTGAAGCTGTATATTGTAGTACATTTCAATAGATACATTTTCATTCAGAGTATTTCAAATGCTGCACATCCTGGTGGCTTAAAAACTGTCAGCAAGAGGTGCCACCACTGGCAGAGAGATGTTTGCCTCTTTCTTTTTCCTAAGAGAGAGTTTTATTTTCCTTTAATCTCTTCCACCTAATTATGAGCAATGAGAGGAAATATATACTGTAGAAATAATGGAAGGGAATAAAATGAGAACAGCTCTAATCTGGAAAGAATATCTAGATGTGTGGACCTGTTCAATATTATCTAATTTTCATCCATACTTATTTTAATTTGTCCCCTTAGAAGCGCCACCTTCAGAAAGCTAGCAGGATAAGCTGATGTTAGATTTCCTCCCTCTTAAAATCAAATCTTACCCTCTGGGAAAGTCAACCAATCCTATGCTCACCCACTGTCTCAAATGGGAGGGGAAAGGCCAGCAATCTAGAGAACAGGAACAGCAGTGTTCCTAGACAGCAAAGGCCAAGGCCATAACTTCATGGCTATAGATCCACCCATATTGATGTAAGTGTAGCCATGGCAACTTTCAATAAAAAATCCCACCTACATTGGCTGTACTACAAGTAGGTTGCTATGTTTTTGTTTCCAGGCACCTTTTTTCCCCTCCCTTCCCAAGGCCTAAGTAGATATTACATGGGAGCCGAGTCTACGTGTGTGCCCAGATGGAATTAAAAGAAAAGCAGCCGCAAAAGACAAGCAGTAGAAGCACGAAAATAGTACAAGTTGAGAAGTTGCTTAACTCTTGTCCCTCTGTTTCTTCTGTTTGATATTTCCCCACTGTTTACACAATAAAGAGAACTTGAACAATTCTAAATGGAAAAATAACTGAAGAAAAAAGGAAGGGTTAAATAGTCCTGCAATTTTTTTTTATTTCCAATGGTAACGTGTCATATGTTGTCTATGTATTGTTTGGATACAGTTAGATATGCTTCTGGTATAATCCTTAGTTTGGCTTTTATAGAATTCCCCAACCCAAAGGAGGATTTTGAGAAACAAAGCAAAACAGGGATCCATGTTCTGGTATATCTATGCCTGTGCTTAAACACAGCTAAGGCTTGTCTACAAAACAACCAAACCAGCATTAGCTTATTGCATGCATCCTCAGCAGATTCAGGGAGAAACTTTTTGAAGTTTATAAGAGCTATTATCAGGTTTTTAAAATATATTCAGAACTAAGCTTTCTTAAATAAACCTAATCCAGGGATGATTCAGACATGGTCTCACCTCACTTTTCTCTGTTGCAATATCCTGAAAACTTCATTAATGTGTCATTGAAATTACAAAATGGTGGTGGTGTAATTTCTTACTGATTTTCATTTTAAAATCATTGAAAAACTGCATGCAAGCCTTGATTTTTAAAAATGTGCATATTGCCCAAAGTAAAAGAAAACTTTAACATTCAAACATCACTTAAAATCAGGCTGTCTTACTTCCACTTTATGACATCATCCCTATGATCCAAGCCATTCTTATTCCCTCCCCCACAAGAATGTTACAGTTGATGCTCCCAATTCCTTAACAGTTGCATATTCTGTCCTAATCCATTAAAAAGACGTATTTGGAGCAAAGCAAAAGATGTAGTTTATTAACAAATTTTCCTTTACAGATAAGTAAGAAAAACAAGATTCTTCATAAACAACTCCAGTCTAGGCGTGCTATTCATGCCTCCGCTTCTGCTTCAGGGAAAGTAGTTCAAGGCATGCTAAAGCACATAAATTCCAACCAATTCATGCAGAAGAACATGTCACCAATTCATATACCAATGCACAAAAAATGTCTACTACATTGGGCAAGCCAACAATCAGAAGGAAGGTATTCACATAAATGTCTTTTGTAGATTTATGAAAATAAACAAACTAGAATAGGCATGTCTAAACTACTCTGCCATAAGCACAACATTCTGCTAATAATACAACTGCTTAAGGCATACACTCAGGATTAAAACAAATTGAATCAGATACTAATCTTTCTTCTGGGACTATCCAATTTTTAAAATTACTTTTTAAAAAGTTTAGCCATTCTTCTATCAGATATTGATTTCTTTGAAACATATTTCAACTTTTGTATTTGCATCTTTGGCACAGAACTACACTTCTAGCAGTTCAAAACACATCTGCCTAATTTTTTTCCACTTTATCTTACCCAAAGGCATATATTCTGTAGGTTAAATAATCAGAACAAACGGTTACTAGTAGGATACCATTTTACAGTGCTTCTGAAGATGGAGAGACATATCAAGATGATCAGGTAAAACAACCACACAGTCAAGCTATAATCCTACATTAACTGCAACATGATGTAAAAGCACTGAAACATGTGATATTTAGAGCAGAACATGTGATCCTTTGTCAAAAGGCCTACTTTCACTGCAACACAGATACAATGCTGTCAAGCCACAATAAAGAGGTCGCTTCCATTAACTACTTACTGACTCAATGCTGATATGACAGGGTCTCAAAGATATATTTTCTCTTCCACAAACAACTCAATCTTCAGCCTTTTGACAGCTTTGTACTAAAAATTGATTTGGTAATTTTCATTATGATGAAGACACAAACCTTATTTCAGTTTGGCAGACATGACAGTAAAGGGCTACAAATCATTGCAATTTTCAAGAAGCTCAACAGCTAAAGTAAGAAGGCTGTATATTTGTCTGTGATATTCTACTATATCACTTCTAATACAAAATTAGGAAATATTTTGTGTTCAATTCAAGGTCAGACTCCTTTACTGCAGCTAGTTTTATAATCTACCGGTATTTTGATTGTGAAAAAAATATACAATAGCAATTATGCAAACTACTGCCAACCAAAATACCTTATTTTATCCCCCAAAATATAAATTTATGCTTCTAACAATACTCTTTAAATATAAAATCTATAAAATACAAACTAGATTTATAATTGTCATAGAATATAAGTGTATTTACAACAAATAATAATTCTAATTCTAAAATCCAATCTATGAATTCTCCCCAAGTTCTAAAAACCAATTATTTTCAAAACCAATTATTTACAAAACTAAGCAAAATACGTGATGCTTACATCAACCAGAATCACAATGCCAAACTATTACTTGAAGAACAACATCATCTGGGGAAACAATTTTTTAAATTTTTACATGATTTCTAAACTGATCCAATCATACTACTCCGGGTAATTTGCAGTAATTAAAAAAATAAAACTATTACACTAGAAGAATAAAATTAATAAATTCAGCCAGTAAAAGCAGCAATATCCATAAATTGCAAACACCTAAGACAGAACTGCCTGGATTGTCTCCTAATACCAAGAATCATCCTTACTTTATGAGGTAGATATCCACCTTGCAGAAGAAAATGCACATTTGTTTATTTTTCTTAAAGCAACAAAGAGTAAGCATAGTGACAAAAGCATGACTATACACTCTGTATTGTTTTTTGTAATATAAATCATAATAGGTTGAATCCATAGAGTACATAAGCCAAAGTCCACACTTTTCTAAGTAAGGCATGAAAGGTAGCTGGGTGACTTTGGGCTAGACACTCCCTCTCTCTGTCCAACCCACCTCAGAGGGTTGTTGTGGGGAAAATAGCAGCAGGAAGTATTCTGTATGTTTGCTGCCTTATAAAAATAATAAAAGTAGGATAAAAGTGATAATAAACTAATTTCTGGCAAATAACTGTTTTGGCCATCTTGACAGAATGGTTATGAGAATGTAATACATTTTCATATGTCTTTAACAAGCCATAAATAAGGTATTCTACTATACCTACATGGGCTGGGCAGCAGGCTAATACATTTGGCTGTCTTGTTTACCAATGTTGATTTAACAGAATAACAGAGTTGGAAAGGACTTTGGAAGTCTTCAAGTCCAACCCTTTGCTCAAGCAGGAAACCCTATACCGAGGTGTCAAATGTAATTTCATTGAGGGCTGCATCAGGGCTATGGTTGACTTCAGGGGGAGGGGATTGGGTGAGCGTGACCGGCTTGACACCACTCATGGGGCATGGCTGACTGGGTGGGCATGGCCAGCTTGACACCACTCCCCAAACTGCTGGCATGTTTCCTCTTTGCACTGGGTAAACTGGGCTGAAGCCAGGCTGGCCCGATGTTTCTTTACACTGGGTAGACCAGGCTGAAGCCATGCTGGCCCCATGTTTCCTCTTCACATTGGGTAGACAGGACCGAAGTGACATGGGTAGACCGGGCTGAAACGACACAGGTTGGCCCCTTACATTTTTCCAGGACGGAATTATTAGATAATACAGATAATTTTGAGTCTTTGGTCAACAACTATAGTTTTGAGAAAGGAAGTTTTTTGAGAAAGCACAGGGATGAGAGCTTCCTAGATTACAAACCTGAACCTAACTCATGAAAGGACCACTAAGAGAATTTTAATTCTAAGTAATGGACTACACAACTTTTCCCATCCTTTCTCTTTCTTCAGACCACTTGGTTTTTAAGAAATCACAAAGGAAAGATATACGTTATAATTTTATTTTACCCTTCTACGTGTCAGTTCTCTAACATGCTGATAATTTCATCGGATATATAATCTCGTTCTGGTGTAAAGAAACTACTAGACATAAACTTTTTTCTTGGTATTGCTATATATAGATACATGCTTTTCCACAAAAACATGTGATTTTCATCACTAGACAGTTGGAATAATGTCAAAAATTGAAAGTGAATGATTGCATGGTTTGCTCTGCTTGTGCATTCTTTTAAAATGCAAGTAATAATGTAAAGTAAAATACTATTTAACTTAGTTCTTCTAAAACCCATGCTACTATCTATTTTGTGCCAAAATGCTCACCAAGTAAACAGGTTGTAATCTCTTTTATCTATGTTAGCAGGCTTTGAAAAATATTGATGAATAAGAATGCTTCAGATTTTCCTTGCTTACATGAGCATTGTTTCATGTCAATTGCTATCAATGTGTTGGAGGATATATTTCATGACATTAAGTCTTTAAAATACTAAAAGTATATGTCTTTTCTCTAGAAATAATTCCTTATCCTTTAAAAATAAAAACTAGCTGCAATTAATTAATTACCCATTACTTGTAAATAAGATCCATTAAATATTCCATTTATTAAACTTTTCTCTTTGATATAATAAGGTTTTGTAATATAAGTATTACAAACACTTGTATTACTTATATAAGTATTTGTACCTAATCCATATTATAGATAAGAAATATAGCTTTCGTGTTAAATCATCAGGCATTTTAATTATGACTTGTTTAAGCCAAGCAAGTGGTCCACATGTTGCATTAAACTATACAGTACAAACTAAATGGCTTGATGCACAGGAAATGCCAAAGCAGAAATTTACATTATGGCTGTTGGAAACCAGTTATAATCTGTCAAGTTTTGTTTTAGCCAGCTGGCATGAATAGTTGTTTTAGGATAATTGAGTTTTCTCCCATAGAATTATTAAAGAATCAAACTAACTCACAAATCAATTCTTCACAGCATTCTGCTTGGGCTTTAGAAAAATTGTGAAGGCTTACCTGTTCTGTCTTGCGTAAGTGGTGGTGGTGGTGTTGTAATTGAAGGTGGGGTTCACAGTCACATGGTGCTTGTTTTTTGTTTTATTTTCTGCCCTTTTTATTTTTATATGCATTTGGAAAGGCTGAATCATTATTTTCATTTTTCTACAAATTGACTTTATTAGCCACTCAGAGCCGTCAGGAATGGGCAGCAATGAGTGAATGAATAAATAAACAAAACCCTGACCTGATTACATGCTACTTAATCTATGTGCTTGATGACACATTTATTAAAATTAGCCTCTTAACAATTATATAGTGATATCATAGCTTAATACAACTCAATTGTAAAATGTCTCCACGTTTTTAAATTTAGCATTAACATGTGCATGATACCATCATAGCAACCTTTAGAGGTAGTGAATTGTAGTAAACTAGTTATATTCAGTTTTCTAGTTGCTGTACATGGAGGAAGCTAAGCAACAGTGTTTTGTAAATTGCCTTCTAAGGTGAGACTATAAAGAGTAAGATTTAATTTATCTTTCAAATACAGCATTCCAACAGACTACCTAAGTCACATAAAAAAACTAATGAAGGAAAAAAATCCAAATCAGCTAAAATTACTATCCTTTGTTGTTTTTTTAAAAATAAATATGATGTTAATGCCACTGAACAAAGAGTCAATGATTTCAAGTACCCTTTATATAGCACTTAGTGCGTAGTCATGGCTTAATATAAGTGCATTTACAAAATTAGCTACATGCATATCCAAGTATCTGGTTTCACAAGGCACATGCGAATAAGACACCAATACTGCTGGCCAAGAGAATTCAATGTTTAGCATATATGACACAGAGAGAAAAGCCTGTCTAAATTAAATTCAGATAAGTATATCGTTAGATGAAAAATAAGCTTAATTACCTCAGTATAATACTTTTCCTAAAAAATATTACAAGTCATCAGTTAGGATGGTAACTGCTTTAAAATAAAGTTGGTATATTACAAGCACTTTCTGACCCAGAAAATCGTAAAATAAAATGCCTGCTTCATCAAAATGAAGCAGGAAAAACAAAAACGCAACACAAATGAGACTTGTTGTTTGCAGCCAGCTATTATTACAGCAAACTTTATTACAATAAAGCCTACGACTGTAAACAATTTAAACAATTCACACAGGGCCTTTTTCTTGTTTAGTTACGGTGAAAAAGATTTGTAAAGCAAAACGCAATCTCTCAAATTCAGCAAATTTAAAAAAGATCCCTGTGAAGGTCTAAAAGGCAATAATCAAATTTAACACCGATCCTAAAGCCCAAGTAGCTTTGAACGATTGCCAGTATGGCGTGATTACAAGTACTCCACATACCATTCTGAATCAGACTGTTCCCCCGGCATGAAAATAGTCATTACTTTCCCCAAACCATTGTTGCTAGTTACCTCCGAGTCCCAAAGCGAGGCACTAATTCCTGGTAACCAGAGTAGACGGCGACCACGCCTTCCCGTTGCTCTAACAAGTTGCAAGAGGAGCAGCCGTGTCACATTTCTTCTTTCATACACACCAGCGATCCTAAAGATTAGCCCGCTCGGGCCAGCGTAAAAAAAAAAAACCCTAAGCTAGCAAAACGGCACGAAAAGGGTGAGGGCGGCGGCAGAGACAGGCGCACAGCGCGAAAGGGAAATTTCTAGTTCCCAAATTAAAAAGAAGGGGAGGGGGAGGAGAAAAAAAAAAAAGCCCGTACAGAAAACGAGAAGCAAAGGGAGAAACGAGCCGAACTATTTATCTAACTAAACGAAGGGGGCTCTCACGTACGCCGGCGGCAAGAAAGCTACTTTATACTTCAGTCTATAAATAATACTAACAAAAAAAGTGGGGGATTTAGTAAGTCTTTTGCCCAGTCGTGGCAAAAAAAAAAGAAAGAAAGAAGAAGACGGACATCGATTGTACCAGAAAGAATGGAAAATTTGCAACCTAACTCTGCCCAGGCAAAGTTTTTAAAAGCGCCGTTGCAAGCAAAACCTTTTCCCAGGATCGAGGCACGGAGGTTAGCTGGGACCCGGGTCGGTGCTCTAACCTCTCTCTTCTAAGCTAAACCCCAGCGGCGATTAAGATCCGAGCAATCATATCTTCCTCCGGGGGGCTAAAATCCTCCTTGGTTCCTGGAGGGCTTTTTTTTTTTTCTTTCCCTCCTTCCACACCCACCTGCTTAAGGGCAGATCTTGCTCTCCTTCTGGGAAACGCCAAAAGCCCGATTCCCCGACTTTTTCTCAAACCGACTCGCCTCTACAGGACAGCTACATTTGGAGCGCGCTGGGCCGGGAAAAGGAGGCAAAAGCCAAAACCCCAGGAAGAGCTAGAAGTTGAAGTCAGGGGGTACGAATGGCCTCAGGCAGCCCTGCCCAACCCCACACTTTCCACCCCCATAGATCAGCGGTGAGTAAGGATAAGCCCAGAGGCTTCGCCCTTCCCGCCCCCCTGGGGAAGAAAAAGCAGCCCGGCTTTTCCCCGGCTCTTACCTTCACAGATCGGGCAGCGCTGGACTCCCCGCCGCCGCCGCCGCCGCCTCAGCTCTCGGCATGACCGGAGAGCTACTACAAGGAGGCGCCTCCCAGGCCCGACTCAACCCCGGGCTGCTGCTGTTGGTTCTGCTGCCGCCGCCTCCTCAGCCGCTGCCATCTTGTCCTGGCGGCTGTGAGGAAAGCGCCCCACCTCAGCCCGCTCAGCTCCCCGGGCCTCTGCCTCATCTTCCCGGGGAGGGATCCAGCCTGCCGCTGCCGCCACTTCCTTTGCCGCCACCGCCCACTCCGGCAGCTGTTCTCTTCCCGCTTCTTTGGCGGCGGGGCCTGCGGGAACGAGCGCAGCTGGCTCCTCCGTCGTAGCCCTGAGCCGCCCACTCCGCTCCCGGGGCTGCGAAACCGAGGCAGCTTCCTCAACGCCGCTCCGACATGTCTCAGTTCCGTTTCCAGCCTGCGGGGTTCTCCTGGCGAGCGCAAGCGGCCCGCCCTTATCCGCAGCTGTAGCGCCCCCGGCTGGTTACCGGCGGCCGCCTCCTAATTGGATATCGCCATCCGAAACCCGCCTCCTTCTCGGGGTGAGCATCTTTGGCCCTCGCTTGTACGGTACGGCTCTGGCAGAAGACCCCAATAAACGGGTGGTCAAGGGAGGGGAAGCGGAAGAAAGAAATCGCCCTTCCTTTCAGACCGCCGAGACCGACCTTCAGGCGGGACGACCGAAGGGCCCCCGTTGCCTTTAAAGGGGATTTAGGATGACAGCCAAAAGCCAAGTCCGCTTAATGGCTACGCGGATTTGCAAGTAGATCTCTGAAAGAGCCCAAAGCTGGTTTCATCTCAATCTGCTTCTAAAATAAGTAGCCGGCTTCTCATTTGCTTGACAAACATTTTAAATAATTAAACTTGAATAAACCATTCCTTTCGCAACTAGAATTTCCTCTCCTTTACACTGGAGTACTCACATGAAAATAAGCCCTTTGTCTACTTCAGGCCATGATGACCAGCTGACCAAAAGTATTGGATAATGATGGTCCAAAAACAAGTACAATGATGTTCTGTTGTTTTCATAAGTTGTATGTGCACAATATGTCAAACTAAAAAAAAACCCTTGGGATTACTTACATGTACAACACTTTTTCTAGACTTTGGCTCTCAGAGACCAGCACTAAATTAGATGTTTACATCTTCAGTGCTCCCATTAATAATCATTATCCTGGAAAAATCACACATTGGGCAGAAACAAAAAAAAGCATGATTTAATAGCTACCATTTTTATTTCTCCAGAAAGCCACCATCAACACTTGACTAGATAATGATCATTTGATCCTAACTTTGAACCGGAGACTCATCACCCTATTTGTTAATTTCTAATAGACCTATGTTACATGCAGATTTATCTTTATGAAATATAGATTCAAAAGATGGTCAATGAGATACGGCTCTTAGGGCTTCTTCCCAGGGATAGGGTAGCAACAAAGGACTCAGATTGTTATGATTTTTTCTTTATCCCAATTAATGAAAAAATGTTCTCAGAGACATGACAATTTAATCTAAACATGAGCCTTAAGAATATACTATAGACCTCCCTAGAAGCAGCCTTTTAATTTTATGTATTTGAACTCTGGTTTCATCATGAAGCCATACAAGCTAGGAGGTCATAGTTGCTACATATCATAGATACAAATAAAATCTCCCTCACAGCTCCTACTTGACAATATATCTCTAGAAGGGGGAAATTAAGCCCTCCTAACAGCAAAAATTTGCTGAGCACATTAAGTTGTGCTCAAAAAAAGTTGTAAGCCGCCCTGAGTCTCCGGAGAAGGGCGGGGTATAAATGGAATTAAAAAAAAAAAAACAGACACTGCCAAAGAAGCTTGGTAGCAACTGACACGATAAGGAAAAGCAAATAGATTTAGCTATTTTCTGGAGATCAGTTGTATCACCTTTGAACACTATGCTGCCTAGTAATAAATTACACTTCCCAGCAGCCTCTTAGGAGGCCTATTTACCTGAACTATATATGAGTGAATGGATGAGGGCATGGACAATTTGGTATAATCCAAATTAATCAACTTTAACTGGGGGATATCTCAAGAGGGCATAGCATACTTCTGTATTTGTTCAAAAATCATGCTGTTTGATGGGCCGAGTACTGACTCATTGTTTATTTACATTGACAAGTTAATTAAAATCCCTAAATATTGGTTTAGGGCCATTATTATTTCCATCTACAAGTAACATAAGAAATACCTGCCAGCAAATGATCAACTACTAAGCTTTCTAATTATAATTGACAACTTCTATGTCAAAAATGTACTTTGTCATTGTAAAATTGGCCGGGAACAACATTTATCAGACAAACAGGCTGACTTAATATCAGGGCCTGGTTTTCTATATCCTGATGGAAGTGTGTGCCTAGTCCCAAAAAGTTTATATTTGCAGTATTTGTAAACATTAAGTAGACTTTTGACTCCAGTTCCTGGGAAATACTATGTCAGAAGTTAAAGGTCTCCTTGATCTTGTTCACTTTCAGAATGCTTGTTCAGTTTCACAATTTTATGTAAATGCCAGTCTGAAAATGAAATAAAATTCAGCATGATATTTATTTTATTCAATTTTGGCATCACCTGACTCCAACTTGACCTTAGGTGGCTTACAATAAAAACAAGATAGAAAGAACCATAAATAAATGAGTAAAGTCGAAAATCCAGTGTAGGTCAGTGTTAATCAGATATTCTATCAACTGTTCTAATCAATAGTCTACAACCTGTTTCTCTCGTGTGTAATTAAAATATTAATTATATAGTGGATGATTTAAATAAAAAACATTATCTTCCAATTTCATAAATAATCACATAGCAAATATGGTATGGTGTAGGGATTCTATTGGGGATCTCAACAGCATTAAAAAGAACATTCAGGATTTTTAGTAAGGACCATTGTTAGAAATTAACTTTTTAGAAAACTAAAATCATAAACTTGGCAACCCCCTCTCCCAAAAAAGCCCTCAAGAAATGTTCCTAAAATATCAAAGGGCAAGCCATCCAGTCTAAATTCATAAGGTAATTGTCTGTCCTAAGCTTGGCATTTTGCACCGAAGCTTTTGAAAACAAAGTGAAGAGTAGAGCCTGGATTATTATCTTTTACTATTAAGTACAATAAGCTTCCAGTCACAAGATTTGGCTCTTCAATTGAATAATTGGACAATCTTCTTAGGTAAAGAACATAGAAATTAAACTGTTAGCATGGATTCTCCTCTCCATTATTATTAGCTTTTAGTTACTAGGCCAGAGTTCAGATCAAGGATGATAAACATGGAGCATCAAACCAAATACAACAGCTTCTTTACTCTTATTTCACAAGGAATATTAACAAGTGCTTTAAAAACCACCAGGTTTTATATTTAGATCAACTCCAGATCTCCAAATTCTACAAACTTTTACGCTCTCATTTTGATGTTTTATCCTTAGCCATCCTAGAAGGCAGCCTTATAAACTAAAGCCCTGCCCTCTCTAGAGCTGAAGTAATGGAAACTTTGGTCCTTATTCCCATATATAGACTTTTTAAATATCTAAAATAAATTGATACAGCTTCATATTCTGATTTCCATGACCAGAGTAATTCATTCTAGGTTCAAGATTGCATCAGCAAATGTAGCCACATTTCAAGTAGTGGCCTGAAAAATATGGCAGCAATTAAGAATCATCCCATCTCATTTCCTTCCACTACAGAATTCAATTGTACAATAAGGAGCAAAGTGCTTTTCTTAGATAACAGTGTAGGAGTGGTCAGTTGTCTTTACACTACAGTGAACAGCCACAGATAGTGATTGATATGTCAGCAATTAGAGTCTTTATTCTTATTGGCAGAGTCTGCCAATAAGAATAAAGACTCTAATTACCGACATATCAATCACTATATCAACCACTATACTTATTACCAAATGAAAGATTGCATTTCATCCAGTTTGAGGATTCCAATGCGTTAAAAAGGCACAATAATTCATATATTACACATTCAGACTCTGTTTCAAGATTCTAGATTTAACAGATGAATACCAATCAAAGTCTTATACAAAATAGGTATGCAAGAGAACATTTAAAAATTGGATTTGGATTGATTCTGCTGAAGTCAGGTTAAAAAGATAACATACAAAGTTTTCCTACATGAGATAAAAACCTTATAGTCCAGTATTCTTTTCTTTTCATTGTAACTAACATAATACCCTAACTCCCATCATTAATGTTCATCAGTCATAAGCAAACATTGTAATTTACGAAAGAATTCACACATCCATTCTGTCGGTCAAGGCTTCTTACTTTACCAAATTTGGAGCACACAATCAATTTCTGTTTTGAAATTCCTCTGTTATATTGCTTATGATAGTCATATATGCATGCATATTGCCTCATATTTTCTGTTTTCAGACCTCCCCTTCTGTGCTATTGTATAATACCCACTGATGGGATTTTAAAGTAAACAGCTATTTCTCCACTCTTTCAATGCCTCCTTACAAATTAAGAAACTATAAGCTACATTAGTTATAATAATGACACCAAAAATATGTGACGTCTTTCCTTCTAGAAGTACGCAAAGACAATTTGCCAATCATGCTGTCTATTCCAGAATAGCAGACTTGCTAAGCTTTTTAGGGGCCCCAAGTGGAGAAAGTATAAAACAGAGAAAGTAGATCACCTTTAAGCATACCAGAAAGGATTGTGCCATCTGCACTCCTTTACATTGCATAGTATTCCAGAAGCATGAATCCTTCTTGGAGGGAAGAGTCCATTAACTGCTGTTGAAAGCACGGCATTGCATCAACCTGCTTCTGTTATACATAACCACTTCCTAGGACAGCTATATCTTCTTAAAAAGCATGCATACATTTTTATTCCATGGACCTTAATCTTGCCAAGCTGTTGCCCAGAGAGAAAGAGCTATTCCAGTAAACAAGTTAACCACTATAAAAATTCACCTCAGTTCTGAAAAAACAGTTTTAATCTGTAAAGATCCGTTTGTTGTCCATATTCAGTTAAAACTACATACGTAACCAGTTTTCTACATGATTATTATGCCTTACTTTCTCAAGAAAGCTAATGAGTAACTAAGTACATGTTTGTACATTTATAGGCTGGCAGAAAGCTTGGTAAATATTCACTAAGTCAGAAAATAGCTCCTAAGGTATGTTTTTCATCCATTAGAACTGAAAATAAGCCACTGGGAGCAATTTGTTTCTTTATTTTTAAAACAAAAACAGTGGAAAAAAACAAACAGTCATAGTGTAGCATTTACTACTTCACAAGAAATCTCTTTGAATTAACTTTTTAAAAATGTGATTCTTTTCAGAGAGGAAAACAAAGGTTGAATGGATACCATACCCTAGTGCAGTGCAGTGATGGCTAACCTTTTCTGGACCGAGTGCCCAAAGAGCGCCTGAACGCCCAAAATGCAATGCGCACGTGGCCCCTGCGCACTGACCCCCACACATGTGTGCGGCCCCCTGCATGCAGCCCATGCATGCATGCGAGTCCTTGCATATGTGCGTGAGCCCCTACAATTCCCCGCCTCCCATGCATGTGCCCCCCCACACACACACACACGCCCCGTCCCCCACGCATGCACAGCAGAGACCTAAAGACCAGCTGGCTGGCGGGAGGTGTGCACATATGCACAGCAGAGCTGAATTGGGATGACAGCTCATGTGCCATCAGAGAGGGTGCTGAGTGCTACCTCTGGCACGCGTGCCATAGTTCGCCATCATGGCCCTAGTGCACACACTGTTGGTATTGTTACAGCCAGGCCTCTGTAATGTAAGCCAGCCAGAGCTTACAAATACCATTGTTAATTACTCCCTTTTTGAGAAGGTAAGACTGAAAAATTAATAATGAAATTATAAAATATCACTCCCCATTTATGCTGTAGCTCCTCCAGACAGAAGGAAAGTATGCAAGCCCTACTGGTACATAATGCGAAATCATAATGGGTGGAATTCACATTAAGTCAAATACAAAAAGACCACCTTGTAGTTTAGCATTCTTTCTGAACCAGATCACATTATTTACATTAGTAACATAGAATATTTCCTTGAAATGTAAAACTGGTTCCCGCCCCCTCATTATAATGTAATCCTGCATTTCACCAGCACAGTATACATTTTATAGAATCAAAACAGTTCAAAGACCACAGATTTTTCCTATAGATAAGTTTGTAAAGTACAAAGAAAGATAAATGACTATAACTGCGCGACTCTATGGACATAAAGCAAAGAGGTAAATATTTGCTCATTTCTATCACTTTTTTGCTTTAATACACCTTTGGGATGTTCCCACAGCTGGAAAAGCTACTATTTTTATTATTCCACTGAACTTAAAACAACATCACAAGTCATATTCTCTTATATTGACATCCGAGTGTATAATAATATTATATACAGATAGTCCATAACTTACGACCACAACTGGCAACAGAATTTTCTATTGCTAAACAGGGCGGTTGTTAAATGACTTGCACCTGATTCTATAAGCTTTTTTTGCCATGATTTTTAAGCGAATCACTGCAGTTGTTAAGCGAATCATCATCATTAAGTGAATCTGGTGTCCCTGTTGACGTTACTTGTTAGAAGCCAACTGAGAAGGTCACAAATGGCAATCAAATGACCCAGGATTTATTATTTATATGCTCATAAATACATGCCAGTTTGATCACGTGACCATGGGAGCCCTGGTGGCGCAGTAGCAGTATCGCAGCCAAACTCTGCCCAGAGCCACCCGAGTTTCATCCTGATGGGCTTAAGATTGACCCAGCTTTCCATCCTTCTGAGGTCAGTAAATTGAGTACCCAGATTGTTGGAGGCAATATATAAACCACCCAGAGAGTGCTTTAAAACAGGCATCCCCAGCCCCCGTCCACTGCTCAGTACTGTGTCGCAGCCCATTGGAAACTGGGCCGCGCAAGTAGCGGGCCGCACAAGTAGCGGGCAAGTACACAAAGTTGCATTTGCGCAAGCATTGCATGCATGTGCAAAACCATCCCCTCGCCACCACCGCTGGTTCACAGAGATGGAAAGATTGGGGACCACTGCTTTAAAACACTATGGAGCGGGATATAAATCTAAGTGCTATTGCTATGGAGATGTTGCAACAGTCAGGTGATGATTGGTGGGAAGTCACTTTTTTCATTTCTCAAATGGTCACTAAAAGAATGGTTGTAAATTGAGGACTGCCTGTATTGGACACTTGTATGCTAATATATAAGAATATGGTCAGGATGCTTAAAGATCAATATATAAAATTCTGGTTCCCCCAGAACCAAGTGTTTTCCAGCAATTCATATTTTCATTATTACATTTCATCTTTAGCAGGTAGGAGCAGAAACAGACCACTGTTCACACAGCGGAAATATAATGTATCAACCTGCTTTAATAGACCTTAAATTTAACAATAAAACTTAGCTAGAACTTATATAGGACTCGAATCCATTGCTAAAATACTGAATAAATAGTAATGTAACTTAAAGTAAATTGAAGGCTTGTGTAAGGACTGCCTCTCCTTCCAACTTAAGAAAGTAAAACCTCTTGAAACGTAGCAGTTCAAAAGTAACCTTTTATGAAGCAGAAGTGACAGCAGTGGATTCAAAGCAGTGGATTCAAACATCTGAATACCTTTAGGCAAGACAAGTAGGATTAAAGCAATAGAGACCCCTCCCTTTAGCCCAAATGCAGATTTTAGCCAATACACAGGTGTGAAAATGTTTCCTTTTGCAGCTGCCCTGAGAAACCGGATAAGGATGTGTTCCCATCGCTATCTTCCCTTATCCTTTAAAGTGAAACAGTCCACATGGCCATCATAAACATTCCCCAAAGTTGAGAGGATCTCAGGTCGCTTTGGCGCCAGGATATAAATTGTAAAATAACTGCTGATATAGGCAATGCTGATGAATCGAATCCAAGCCCCCCCTTCTCCCAATTGAATGGCAGTATCACTTACAGGGATTTGACAGCTTGCCTCATAGAATGATTCTCATAACACATTAGATTGCTTTAAAAAAATAGCAAGTCACATGAATAACTTTGGAATAAAAACAGGAATGCAGTCTGCTAAATAATATCGACTTATGACGCAAAGTGAATAACTATTACCAAAAAGGACCCATACAATTTCAGTGAAGCTAACTCACCACTACAGACTTTTAGAGGGTAACAAGAATTGCTATGCAGAAGTGCTAGTTTGCTTAAAGAACTAGCATAATGCAATTTATTAGCACAACACAAATGTGCAATTTACATATCTCCAGTATAGATGTGTCACTAATTTCACAATGTCAGACTAAGTTATTAGTCCTTTCAGAAGAAAGCACTGGTAATCTGTGTGTGGTAAAATAGAGTTAGAAGAGCAGTGAATTGAAGTAGGGCTATGTTGTTTTTCACAGGGAAAGTTCTTTAATCTTGACTCTGGTATAATGGGGCCATAATTATAGAAGTAAATAAATTAATAGCCAACGGCAAAGGGGAAATTAGTGAAGCTTAAAGGCTATTATTTCCCACTTAGACTCCCTCTAAAGTGCTAATTGTCAGTGTAGAAAGTATGACAGTCAAAATGGAAAAGTGTGGAAACAGCAATTAATATGTGGAAATGAAGAAACGGCTTTTTGCTCTCCTGTATTTTCTCCTTGAACGTTCTATAATAAGAACACAAAACACCTGATCTAACAGGCTGCTGGTCTTTGTTTTGCATTTTAATTTTTATCCTATCAGAATTCAGACTCTAACCTATGTACCTAGTAATTTGATATGGCAAGAGCAGATGGAAGATTCTTCTCAATGTAAAAAGTATCTCACATTGATTGTCTCCTGACCTGTCCCTTTCCCTCCCCACCTGCTTATCTTTTTCAAGTCTCGGTACATAGGTTGGAGTTTACTGAATAAAGAAAAGTGAAAAAAAAATCTGCCTGTTTTAGCTTTCAGTTGATAGAACTGAAAACTTCAGTTGATATGTCTCACTGTGTTCAGTTAGGGCATATTTCCAGATAAATATATACAGTATTGTAGATATACTACAATACAGTCCTGCATGCTGTATGTTCACCCATAAGTACATTTCAATAAATAAAGCTTACTTCGTAAGAAGTGTATTAAGAACTGCACTCCTAATCTTCTCTGTGTTGTTTGTTACATGGATGAATGAACCAAGGTTTGTTTATGGTGAGCCATGAAGTCATTTTTGACTCCTAGCAACTACATAGATTTTCTCCATGACAACCTATCCCTAACCTGTTCTTTCAAGTCTGCCAATGGCGCCCTATCCTGCTTCTTTAAAGTTTAACTTTTTCTTCTGTATCATAGCTTCCACAATTCTGATCTTTGTAAATATAGAGACATCATAGCATCTGAATGTCTCTTCTAAGGCCTTCAGGGCTGCTCTACCAAGTGCTAGTCTGTGTGGTGTTTCTGGATTGTTTGACCTTTTTAGTTGATCCTAAAAGGCAGAAACTATTCATTTTTCTATTTTCATTGCCAGTTTAACTTCTAGGGCTGGTTGTTCTACCTGTTGTCATTAGTGTGGTCTTCCTTCTATTTAATTGTAGTCCGATATTTTCACTGTGCTCTTTGACTTTTACTATCAGGCTTTCAGATTCTTTGCATTTTCAGTTTTCAGAATAGTTGGCATACCACAGATTATTGGTGTTTCTTTCTCCTCTTTCCTCCAATGCAGCTTTCCTTAATATGTACTCCACATATAGGTTGAGTAAATAAGAGAGTACGCAGCCTTGTCACATTCCTTTGCCAACCTGAAGCCAGTTTGTTTGTTTGGTTGATTGTTATAGAATTTATATAGCTGCCCACTCACTTTCATGACTCGAGGTAGCTTACAAACAATGAAAAATATAAAAACAGGAAAAACAGTTTGTTTCACCATGTTGTGTCCTATATGGTAAGGACTCTAATTCATAATAAACATAATCATTGTTTATACTGTAGAGGTTTAACATTGGTCCAAAAAGAGAGAAGAAGCCAAGAGATGGGGTGTTGAGGCATAAAATAGGGTTTCAGATGCAGAATACCCTAAAGGAAGCAGATTATAGCAACAGCAATGGCATTTAGGTTTATGTACCACCCTATAACGTTTTTCAGCACTTCCTGCGTGGCTTATAATATAGAAGTATTATTTGTATATTTCCCCCAATAATCTGGGTCCTCATTTTACCAACTGGGGAAGGATGGAAGGCTGAGTCAACCATGAGTCCTGTCAGGATCGAACTCCAGGTTGTGGGCAGAATTTGCCTGCAATAGTACACTTAACCACTTTGCCACCAGGGCTCTATCTATGTAGATCTTTTTATTTGTACCTTCTGGATTCAGGTCTGGTCATAGGACAGAGAACATTGACATCAACTAACTCAAGTTTGACAGATTGTGTCAATTCAGCAACAAGGCAGGGTGTTCCGTTATCTGAATTAGAAGAGCTCATGTCTCCTGCTTTCCCATGTACTGCACTGATGAAATAGGCATTCCCACAAAGAAAGTTTGAAACTTGGCAATAGTTATCAAAATATTATTGATCATATATTATTGATCAAATATTATTGATCATAGTTATCACATTCATCCAGTTTATATATTTCTAGTAGTAATACACATTTATA
>JANHFM010010586.1:146694-156709 GCA_032468115.1 Grayia smithii | reverse complement strand
AACTCTTTATTTTAATTGGAAAAGTTGGGGGTCGTCTTATACGCCCAGTCGTCTTATACGCCGGAATATACGGTAACCTCACATATAATTTATATATATATATATATATATATATAAATTAAGTCCACTAAGTGTCTATGGAGATTCATAGTTATCCAGGTCATGGTTGTCCCAAAGTGTTTTTTCAAGTGCATTATCGTTTCACTTCTCATCCAAGAAGCTTACTTAACTTCCTTAAGTAAAAAAAGCCTAATCTATAATATCACAGCTGCCTCTCCGAATGGCAGCTCTGAGCTGAGCACGCCAGAGCTGACAATTTTATCACAGCGATTCTACCACCCTAGTCCTTGGAGGCCCAAAATCATAATTTTAAAAAGTGTTAATAAAATTAGAATAGGTTATAATTAGTATTTCATTTCTACAATACTAGATTTCATGCCCACCAAGAACCTTCATTTTTTAACATGTGCCAAATATTGTTTTCCATAATAAATGTATAACAGGGAGAGATATGCCAAGAAAACAATAATCACCCGAACAGAAATATATTAATCATCACAATAAAGTGAGTTATTAACTAGAATCATACTTCTATCTGAATATTTGTCTTTACTAGTCGATTTTTCTTCTTTGTTCCTGTACAGGACATACCATACCTTTTTGTTGTTTTCCGAAGTAGGGCTGAGAATAGTAATTTCTGGTTTACTTGGTTTAGGCTTGGGAGATTCACAGGAGGTAATAAAATTGATAATGAATGGTTCCAAGTGCTGGCCTTTCTGAAATTAATGCCAAAAATAGTTAGAATGGGCAGGTTTCCATACAAGCTACCATATTTCTCCAAAAATAAGACCCTGTCTTATATTTTTTTAAACCCAGGAATAAGCACTTGGCCTTATTTTTGGGGAGGTATTATTATTTTGGGGCACATGGAGCAAGATGGGGCTCCTCTTGCCGTCTTACCTGATTTCCAGCTCTGCATTTAAGTATTTTTGGGGAGGGCTTATTTTCGGGGGGAGACTTATTTTAGCGCATGCACTCAAAAGCCCAATTGGGCTTATTATCAGGGGATGTCTTATTTTTGGGGAAACAGGGTACATGGGATAAATGGTGTTTATAAATAACAAGGAAACAAGATATCTTACCTCTTTTATTAATTTTCCAGGAACAGATTTTATAATTTTACCTACATGCCAAAAGATAAAAAAAAGAGAAACAGATTTTTTTTTCATTATCAACATTTTTTTTAATTCTCGTCACTTTTCTAACTTTGCTGCCTGTTTTTCTACTTCATATGTAAATTCATGAAACAGATTCTTCTTACATCATAATGAAAAGTTACCCAGTGTTTAGAGCTTTAACACCACCATGTGTTCAGATACAAAGCTAAGATTCAGAGTGTTAATAGACACCTCAGATAAATTATGTTCGCAGAATTCAGACAGAAATCTTCGGAGGTCAATGAAAATGATTTGTTCTTGTTTTACTTCTATCAAATGATCTGTGGATTCCAAACCAAACCATAACAATGTTTGTGGAGATATTTTAAAAGCTCTTTTTTGGCTTTCATTTACAGTCTAGTACTAAAGTGAAAAATTCTTATACTCTTATGAAAGCATCACTATTGTGTCATGCAAATGTGCCAATAAATCATACTTAATTTTGAGTGGCAGCTTAAATTGATTTAATGTCCCTTATATTTGAAGTTCAATTCTGAATCCATTTTTTAAAAAAAAAAAATAACAGCACTTTTCTTACCTAAATTTACATCAGGCAGTATTTTATCAAGAAACTGTGTCTCTCCACCATTACGGGATAAGAAGTCAGCCAAAAGTTGGCTGTTGCTTAGTTCTGGATGTTGTGAAAGTTTCTGTGAGGAAAACAAAAAGGTGGACTCTAGTGATCTTTTCTTCAGCAAAGACAATTTAAACTCTAATAAGTAAATTATGCTGAGAAAAGATAGATTACTGCAAAGCTATATACTGCAGTCTATATGGGGCTGCCCGTGAAAACCACTTGATCCAGAAAACCACTTGATCCAGCAGTGCACACAGTCATGGAGGCCCTTAGTTGCCCATGTAACACCTCTGTTATGTGAGCTGCATTGGCTGCCAGTTTCTTTCCAGGTGCAATTAAAGGTGCCGTTCATCACCTTTAAAGTCCTAAATGGCATGTAGCCAGGATATCTGCGAGGCTGCCTTTCCCTAAGGGCATCCACCCATCCTATCAGGCAAGATAGGGTGGGCATCCTCCTTGTCGCTTCCCCCAAATATTGTGATCTGATGGGAACTAGGAGTGTTCCATGGCAGCCTCTGCCTTATGGTACTCAGCTCCCTGAAGTTTGGCAGGCTTCTACCCTCCTGGTCTTTCGAAAAGCTTTGAAGACCTGCCCTTTCCCCCAAGCACTGGGAGAACATTAGATGATGGCACGTTAGCATTGACTACTGCCAGATTTTTGTTGTTTTTAATATTTAATATTTTCGCTGGCTGAGTTTTATAGTTTTAAAAATGGTTTTATATATGGTTTTTAATTTTTGACTGGGAGCTGCCCAGAGTTGGTTGAAAGTGGGCAGCTATAGAAGTGTAATTTATCAATCAATCAATCAATCAATCGATCAATCAATCAATCAAGTATATCAGACAAACGTAATTGCCTATTAGGAAATATAGGAATTATATAATATATAATTCCAGTAATTTATAAACACAAAAACATATTTTCTCCTACCTGAAGGTATTCTTGAAATTCTTCTCTCTTTGATTTTAAGAATTCATAATTTTTTGGTCCAATAATCCTCTTGGAGGGAAGCTGAGCATCAGGGAATGCACCTGGTCATACAATAAAATTTAAACATGTTGAAAGTTCATTTTCACTTATACAAGCTAAAGAATGTTACTGATACACAACAATATCCCCAGAAATAGGTGGTAGAGAAAGCATACCATGAAATTCTGTTAGCTTTGATTCAAGCACATAAAATTCAAGGTATCTTCTATAGACTGACCAATGCTCCGGTTTATGTCCAACTGAAAATAAGGGGACAAAATTATCATTTTTTTAATTTGTCCAGGTAATCCCTGGGTTACAAGAATTCTCTTAGTGAATGTTCAAAGTTATGCAATATGCACCCCCTAGTGTTTACGAACAAATCCCAAAGTTATGAATATTGCAGCACCATGGCAGTTGTTCGCTCTTCCAGTTGACTGTTGCATGGGGTCTGCAACATTCACCCAGATTTCCCCCCCCCCCAAGCTGGGTCTTCACAGGCACTCCACCCTTGGAGACTCACTTACTTTGCAAAGATCTCTGCTTTGTCGCACTTTCATTGCTTGCTTCATTGCTTCAGGTTTTCAGTGCATTTGCAGAGAACAGAGGCTAACATACCATGAGGTCAGGCGAGATCAGCAGTGCAAGATCTCATGCTACTGATCTTGTGTGATCTTGCACTTTAGGCCTCTATTCTTTGCAAATTGAGGCCTGGATGTTTGCAAATGGAGGGAAGGCTTCGGTCCTTTAGGTTTTTCCTCTGTTTGCTGTTTCCTTTCCAAAACCTGCAGAGAGATTGTGTTCCTGTAGGCTTTGGCAACCCTTTACAAAAACTGTCTGTTGGCACCAGCGGAGCTTGGGAGGAGCAGATATGTCCCTCCAAAGCTCTGTTCCCACCAGTGAAGGCTTTTTGAAAAGGGATGCCAAAGTCTAAAGGGATGCAATCTTCAAGCACTTTGCCAAAGAGAAAGAAGGCCCGGAAGCCCTTACGTGGCTCTCCAGGCCTCCTTTTCATCGGCAGAGGCCTCATCAAGCCTTTTGCTGATGAGAAAGGAGGAAGAGGCAAAGGTACAGGCTGGAGAGATGTTCATAAGGTAAGTCACCCAGTGTGGCAGGATGGGGGGAGGGGAAGCAATTGTGGGTACCCCCGGGGAGGGATAATGAGGTATCTGTGGGTCAGGGCAGGCCTTGGGTGGTCTGAAGTAGATGGTCTGTTCCATCACTAGCCCCCCCCCCCCATGGTCTTGCCCTCCCCGAGATACCTCATGTGCATTTAACAAGCCGTGCATTCAATTATCGAATGCATGAGCAAAAGCAGAGAGTGATCTTATTCAAGGTACGAGATTCATTCCCATGAATTCTTGGGTTATGAATGGAATGGGCAGGCTCCATTACATTCGTACCTGTAAAAGAATTTTATATGGAAACGTATATCTAACCGAATTAAAAGCAAGTCTTCAAGCATATTTTAAACCTCACATTTTTCAAACTTATTAAAAGCTTTTATTAGCAATCATAATTGTCATTATTAAGGTAAACACTCTTCTTATCAAGTTTGACTGGGGATTTCAGAATTCATCCATGTAGTTAAACTAGAAAGCAATATGGAAATGGTTTGCCCCTGCCTTTTTCTGAGGGTTTTTTTCCCCCAAACTTCCCAATTTAGTTAATAACTCTGGGATTTTCTGGTAGTCTGTCCACCAAGAACTAACATGTGCTTTTTTGGATCAAGTATTCTGTCTGTGTGCTAGCATCTGATGTGACATTTTAAAAGAAAATGTACTCTCCTAAGAATCCAGGAAACAAAAGTGCAGATATCTTTCTCTCTTTACAGATGATGAGAAAACAAGTTCCGGACACCACTCTTGTTAGGGAAAGGTACGATACAGGGAAATATATGAAGGTGTACACCGGAGGAACTGTTCTGCTCTATGCCGGAGGACCTGGGAAATGTCCTTAGCATGGACAAATGGATCCCAAAACGTGGGACCTAACAAGGGATCTGTTATCCCTCCATTAAGCTTCACCCTGAGGTGTTCACAAAAGAAACTCAATCTACCATGGATGCTATATTTTTACCATCATTCTCCATGTGGTAAAACATCCGTTCAGATGTTTTCGCTCTTCCCTTTTTCAGGGCTCAATGATTTTGGAAACATTATCTGAGACAAAATGCGAGTCAAACTGAGTATAAATGTGAAGAGCATTGGAAGACTTTGTGCGTGCATCCGATCGTGCTTACGTGGCAGTCTGTCATTCCTTTCCACATCAATGCAAAATACAGGAATTCTCTCTCTCCTTTCTTTCTTTTCAAGTGACGGGTCTTCAAAGAAGTCAACGTAAGGAATGGTAATTTTCCAAGCAGCCAGATTGCGAGGTGTATTAGGCATACTCAGTGCCTCCACAGGTGAATCATCTTCCATTACCATAATGCCTTCTTCAATCTACAGTAAAAATTTACCACATCAAAGGCCATTCCAGGTGATGTGACTACATTTATTGTACCATGTGCATAGTAAGATCCTGTTTACTAAGTGTTAACTATTATAAACTATTTGAACGAAACAGAACGAAAACTGTACAACGAAAAACAAGATTGCACTTGTTAAATAAATGTAAAATTATCTTTTGCAAAAAAAAAAATACCACTGATTTGGGGTTTCTTTTCCCCACTAACCGTAATATGATGGGACCATAATTTGGTGAAAATCAAAATATAAACTCTATCATTAGCTTGCTTTAAGTTAAAAGCAAGATCGGTTATGATTAACGTTGTACTAAACTGATTCAATGATTCTACCACAGAAGATACACACAATTTTTCAACAGTGACAACAGAAATTGAAAGTAAGCAACATAAACCCAAAGATGTTTGATTAGAGGAATTTCTCCCAATACGGCCATGCACTTACATTTTCCAGCTGTATAGATAGTCCTCGTTTAGCAATCACTATTGAACCAATACCTCTGTTATTAAGCAAAACAGTCACCAAGTGGGAGAATGATTGTGCTTTCCTTTGCCCTGTAGAATGCTTTTCCAAAGTTGGGGTAGCACCTTAAAACTGACCAGACTAAATCAGTTTCACACTTTTGGCTTTTGTTTCCCTCCTAACTACTCTCCTATTCTTGGAATGCTTATCCTGACACTGGAATAATTAGCAAGAAGGCCATTAATGTTTATATTCATTGGAGAGAAAGTGATTGCAAGAGAATAACCAGGCACACAATAGAGAGCACACGTCAAAAACAACTGCTGCCAGTGCCGGTTCAAGCAGTCCATTCCTTATCCACTCTACAAGAGGGGGGAAACATAAACAGTTGAGCCAAAGAACAATGTGTACTAACTATAAGAATGAATATGTGACTCAGGGAGACTGTGAAGATCATAAACTTGGACATTGAAGTTGGAAGTTGGTGGTTTTTTTAGCACCTTCACAATTTGAGCAGTTGTTGAACAAGGCAGTCACTAAACAAAGACTACCTGTACCCAAGTGTTTCTTAAAGTGTAACAGGGCAGCAAACAGAAAGAATTAAATAGGAAATTAATAAGAATTGTCCTGAAAAATTATGTACTGCACCAGGCCGTCAAGTCATATTTATTTTGTGCAATGGAGACTGACTTGTATGCATATCTGCATGTGTGTTTTATAAACCAAACTAAACTAATTACACAGTTTAGAAAAGTACTTAGTAGACATAATCTGAATCACCTTCATTTATGTTTTTCTTTTATGAAAGAGGAAATATATACCGTATTTTTCAGACTATAAGATGCTCCGGACTATAAGAAACACCTAGCTTTTGGAGAAGAAAATAAGAAAAAAAAATCTGTCTCTGCCTTCCAGCAATTTGCCTCCTTGCAGCAAACAGCAAACAGCCTGATCAGCTTCAGCACAGCCTGATTTAGCATGAACAGCTGATTGGCGGTTGGATTGGCCTCCCGGAATACCGACGATCATCTGTTCCAGGCTGCAGGGATAGCCGCTGCCTATCGCTGCCTCTGCAAATCCCATTTTTGGCCTCCACATGCACTGTTTTTAGCCTCTGTGCATCCTGTTTTCAGCCCATTCCAGGCAGCAGGAATCACTGCCGCCACCTATCGCTGCTTGGAATGGCCCAAAAATGGAGTGCGCGGAGTTGGTGATAGGCGGTGACGATGGGCGGCAGTGATCCCCGCAGCCTGGAACAGCTGATTAGCAGTATTCCAGGAGGCCAATTCAACCGCCAATCAGCTGCTGGTGCTAAATCAGGCTGTGCTCAAGCTGACCAGGCTGTTTGCTGTTTGTTGCAAGGAGGCAAATTGCTGGGAGGCAGAGGTTGAAGGGTGACTGGGGCTTCAGCAACATTCGCTCTATAAGACGCACAGACATTTCCACTGACTTTTTTTGGGGGGGAGTGTGTCTTATAGCCCTAAAAATATGGTAAATATACATAGATTCCTTTGCTAGCTACCAAGATACTTGTACATGCAATATGGAATAGCTGTAGAAAAATTCACTTAATATGACAGAGCTATTGCTCTCATATGATTAGCTATGCTGAATTAGAGATGCTGAAATGTTGAATTAAAAGTTCCGTATTTAATTATGTATGAAAAGCCATATGCAAGTCCCATCTCTTTGTAGGTGTGTGTGATATAATCCATGCACAAAGGGGTTGGGCTTTCAATATGCTGCTGTGACATCCTTATCCCCTTCACCTCTACCGCCCCCTCTTTTGGACACCTCTCTTCCCCACAGACACTGGCATCTCCAATTATGTGAATTTTAACTCCTGAAATTTCCCAGGTAGCTGACTGATAATGAAAATTCTAGGAACTGAAGTCCACACAAATGAAAGATATCTGAGATGTAGAGGATTAATTCAGAAAAGTGTCGCATGATCCCAAATACATGTAGTCTTCAACTTACAACAGTTCATTTAGTGACTGTTCTAAGTTAACAATGGCATTGAAAAAGGTGACTTATGACCATTTTTCACACTTACAACCATTGCAGCATCCCCATGGTCACATGATCAAAATTCAGACATTTGGCCACTGACCCATATTTATGATGGTTGCTATGTCCCAGGGTCATGTGATCAATTTTTGTGACTTCTGAGAAGCCAAGTCAATAGGGAAGCCAGATTCACTTAACGACCGGGTTACTAACTTAATGACTGTGGTGGTTCACTTAACAAGAAAGATCGTAAAATGGGTCAATATCCACTTAACAACTGTCTCACCTAACAACAGAAATTTTGGGCTCAATTGTGGCTGTAACTCAAGGACTACCACCTTTCATTACTGGAAATTCATGTTCATGGTGTAACTTATGTTGACAGTCAACAAACATAATGCAAAGTGAAAAGGGACTTGGAACAGATGAGAAGAACAACGCAGAAAGGCTTGGCAGATATGCGGTAAAATACACACAATCAATGTTGAACTTAGAATTGTTAGCTCAACTCACAAAATCATCCTCTCCTTCAGCAAGGAGATAGTCGGGTAGCATAGCCCCTTCCATTGTAGTGCTCTTGAATACTCCTTTGATTTTGCTGCTTATACTTCTGATTCCAGACGATTCACCTCTTCTACTCAGGCTTCTGCATGAAACAAACAGCACATCCGTAATAATTTCAAATGAGAAAATACTTCAAGGGATATATGTAAGCAGTCTTATTCGGCAAAATGTATATAATTTAAGAGCTTACAGTTTATATCCATTGTTCCAATCAAGCAAAAGGAAATTGTGAGGGGAAAAATGGTTTTCTTTCTATGCAGCTGTGGTGAAATGTAGTCTGGATTCCCAGGTGGGAGAAACTATAATTTTCAATTTCTAATTTTATATTTTGTATGTTTTTCTTTTCTGTTTTTTTTTTACCTGTGTGAGCTGCCCCGAGTCTTTCGGGAGAGGGGTGGCATATAAATTCAAATAAATAAATAAATAAATAAATAAATAAATAAATAAATAAATAAATAAATAAATACTATTTATCCAATTGAGTGTTTAAAATACTGTTTCCTCCAGCTTTCATATTGCTGATTTACTATACTTATTTATTTTTTTCAATGAATTTTTTAATCAATTCATTAAATTCTTAAATGCACGGTTAGTATTTCTTTGTTCAAACAAGTGGCTTTTCTTTAATGGTACGTATAGTTTAATGACTCTTTTGACTTCCAGCAAAAAAAAGTGTTATAATGGTATTCAGTAGTATTACAGTCACTGAACAGAATGTGCCAATCAAGAGATGAGAGGTCGGCAGCTATGAGATCATAGCTGGCTTTTTTGAAGTTATAATTTGGGCTTCCATCATTATGATTCTCTTTGTATCTCTTTACTTTACTTTTTTCTTTGCTCTTTGTATTCTCTTTTCTTGCTTCTAGGAAGTAAGCATGTGCTGTCTGTAGGACAATGGCTGGTGCAAGTGAATGTAGCTGAAGCATATCAGACAATGCTCCTCTCTGGATGTGCACTTGAGTATGCAAGCCTAAAAAATGTCTAACCACTCTCAAATTTGCTCATGAATTCCCCCCCTGAATGACCCCCAGTTGAAATCCATCCTTCATTTCAGTTATCAATTGAAAACAGAGTGAAAATGGAAATGACAAAGTGATATCAGAGTACATGTAGCTCTGACTGCTCTCATCTCTGAAAAATATATATATGGGTTATTTAAATAAATAGAAAGTTGCAGTAATGGCTTTTAGTGGTGACTGCCCAATGTACATGATAACAGAAGAATTATGGCTATTATTAATCAATATGAAGTCTGTTCTTTGCCATTTCTCTGTGCTTTTCATTATTTAAACAATTTTAGTTGCAATTAGAGGAGAAAAGATAATGGGCTTATGGTACCTGGTGAGCCATTCCCACTGCACAATTGTTTTCACATGGACCTGTTGTATTTCACAATTTGTACTGGATATTGAAGAGAAACTAGCGTATTTTTTGGAGTATAAGACACACTTTTTTCCCTCCTAAAAGAGGCTGAAAATTTGGGTGTGTCTTATACCCCGAATGTAGCTTTTTTGAAGTTTTTTTTCAGCCCTAACGAGGCACTACTGAATGAAATGATCTCCGTGCTAAGCTTTATTTCAGTGAAGTGATCTTCCATGCTTTGCCTGCTCCCTCTGACTCTCAGCTGTGAAGCTTTTTTTCAGCCCTAATGGGGCACCAGCGAGTGAAGTGATCTCTGTGGTTTGCCTGCTTTTCTCATTGCTTCTCTCTCCAAAGATCAGTTGTGCTTTAGAAGCTGTTTTTTATC